>JAQBSW010012399.1:0-16906 GCA_029291075.1 Eudiplozoon nipponicum | reverse complement strand
TAATTAATAGGATTTTGTTTAATACTAATGCACACCCGCGCGTAATACGCTGGTAACATGCAGTGGATTTATGTGATTTGGCGCTCAAAGCCAGGATTTATATTTTGTGTTTTTCAATCGTTTATCCGAAAATTGTAACAGTTCTGCTAAGACATTCTTGATTTATTTCTTGTTGTTATTATGACTTTGCCTTCGTGCCTAGAAATTAACTTGTGATGACAATATTTTATTTTGTTGCCGTCTAGAGCACGGTCAATTTTGACTACTAGTGAATTTTAATTTACTTTGTAACATGGTACATAATCCACGTATGATAACTAGACTTAGCCTTCTTACATCATTCATTGGAAAGAGGTCTGAGACATTTCATAAGCACGGCCTACGAAACCCATTTCTTCCGACATCAGCTACCAGCTATGGCCACTCCACGCGCTATTGCCTCAGAAATGGCTTCACATTCTCGCGCACAGACGCGATGTTCAAATGGAAGCGGTCACCTTCGACAATTCAGGATGATCCGCCCATGGAGGTTTCGGAAAACTGCTGGGTTCAGCCTCCTTTGTGGCAGTAGAGGCTGATCACCCCAAATTTGTTGGCCGTCCGACATCTGATGGCTCCAAGCACATTGCTTTCGCGGTAGAGCGCAATCAATCTATTGTCTTTAGAGCGATGGTTCCAGTCAAGTCATGCCTCAAACGACCAAATGCCTGCAACCAGTCTCATCGTCAGTTGCCACTATCAACATATTTCCTCATCCGTGACGCAAATCCAGGCGATTGTTTTCTAATAGACACTGTATCAGATGTCAGCTTACTCCACCACAATTATTTCGAACCCACCCACTCAGTCAACACCAGCAATCGTACCTGTGCCAATGGCTCCAGCATAGCGTCGTTTGGGGTACAAGTACACACAATCTCGTTCTCCAACTCAAAACAATTTTTCAAGTATCCGACAAGAAACATCATTGGTCGTGACTTCCTCGAACATTTCGACCTCACTATACGTCCATAAACACGAGAGATACGTACTGCCGACAATCAGTTGCTATCATCAGTGCTAAAACGCACGACTCGCGCCAAAGCAGTCTCAGCTATACAGCTCAAGAGAAAATGTGCCATCACAGCTCATCGTATCATCTTATCGAAGCCACTTCCTCATCCTCCCAGACCACGTCCATTGGCAACACACAAACATAAGGCCGCCGAGCAAGAATTCGCCATGCTACGTCAACAAGGCAACTGTGCACGATCTAGCTCACTATTTGCGTCGCCTGTGTTAGTGGTACCAAAGGGTGAACCCGGAACATTCATAGTGCGCGGGGATTATCGTATTCTCAATTCTTGCACACAGTCTGATTTGTATACCCTGCCAAATCTAGCTGATCTACACAGATCTGCTATCGGCCATGCTGCGTGCTCAACACTCGACCTAGTTAAAGCCTACTATCAAGTACCGACGCCGTTTCCTATACTGCACTCAGATTCACCGGAGGTGTCACACACGAATATCATTATATGCCTTTCGGTCTGAAGAACGCATCTCAAACATTTAAATGCGTTATGGACGAAATACTAGATGGTCTACCATATGTTATTCCCTACTTAGACGACATTTTGTTATTCTCCAACGCAATGTCCGAACATACGCAGCATATTGACATTCCACTCCTACGTATAGCAGACTATAGCCTCCGGCTTCATGACAACAAATGTGTGTTTGCACAAACATCAATTGAATTCTTGTCATCAAATTTCTGAGAAAGGCATGACACCTCTTCCTGCTAAGGTTCGTGCCATTCAAGATCTAAAGCCTCCAACCACCGTTCGAGCGTTACGACGATTCTTGGGCAAGATGAACTACTACTCTCGATTCGTACCTTGCCAGAAAGCCGTTTTGTCAAGAAATCACAACTGATTCAGCTCAACGTGGACAACATACAGGCTTACGAGGATGCCAAAAGGGCTTTATGCATAGCGACCATGCTACATTCACCTCATTGGTCTTAACCTTTTGAATTGACCACAGACGCATCCGATGTTGCCACAGACGCATCCGATGTTGCCACAGACGCATTAATTCAACAGTCTATCAATGGCATACACCAATCTATCGCGTTCTTCTCGCAAAAAATACAACCTTGCGAGGCGCGATATGATGCATTATGTGAAGAGTTACTCGCTATCTACCGGTCAATCCTACACATCCTGACCTATCTGGATAGCCGATAGTTCAAGATCTACACCGACCACCTTCATCTTCTTCCAATGCTCAGAGGACAGAAAGAGTATTTATATTCACGACGTTGCAACTCGCAACTTACAAGAATACATGAGTATGAATATGAAGTCACTCACGTCAAAGGAACAGAAAACATAGTCTCAGACTCTCTGAGCCGTCCTACAGAACTCTGTGCTTCTATCCTGTGCCCTTCACTTCATCATCATCATCATGTCCAGCCACACAAAAGTCAAGTGACTAATGTTTCACTGCCATATAACCATAAGGAGTGAAAAAAGTATATAAGTGAATTTAGACAAATTATTATTGAGATTTACGAGAGAGGGAGAGGGGTAGAGAGAGAAGGAAAACCTTGCTACTATGAGTAAATTTATCAGGATAACTCACAGAAATGAGTCAAACTAAACCTCTCCACAACACCATTATGGCCAAGTTAGCATTCGGGCAAGGCGACATCAGCAACACAGCTTCCTTGTGGATTTCACTGTATCACGTCATAAACAAACCAAACCTCGCAGCTAACTTTGCCCTACCAAGAAAAGAAGGTTACGAAGATGATTCTACTAGACATCAGCAACAAGATCGCCACTGAGCTCGATTTGATGCCATATCGCTAAGGGGTTCTAACCAAGAACTGTAATGCGCACGAGGACCCCATCCCGGCAGACGAGTGGGTCATATACTACCCAATTTGGATGTAAGTGACTTTAATTGTTTCTGCCATGTCAAAATCTGCCCACCTTGTTTCTTACGCCAATTTGGTGCTGGATGAGAGAACAGAGCAATCGAAATGAGGGCATACGCAAAACGTGACCGAGCCAACGAAGTTGATGGAGCCTTATTTGTTTTACTAACGACGAGAACTTATTGTCAGATCCAAAAATACGTCTACGAATGTCAACGTTAGTTATTCGTTGTTGGTAACCAACATGTGCTATACTTCTCAAACAACGATGATCGAATGCCCTTCACTTATAATTACTCAGAAATTGCTAGCAGCACAGAAAGATGACCCATCACTTCGTAAATTTGATGTCAAACGCCTGAAAACTCTTGATTATGATGGAACTCTGCAGCAGTCTGAAATAACAGGCGCGTGCCCTCGGACGTTTATACCTGAAAAAAAACCGTCACCAGATCTTCGAGGTTTAGTATTCAATGAGCCACCCATCTGGCAAAGCCTCAGTGAAAATTTTATCCAGATCTTATTTTTGGCCTGGCATGCGGTGAGCTGTCAATAAGTGGTCAAAATAATGCCTAGAATGTCAGCGATGCAAAGTGACGAGACACACCAAAACAGCGCCACAAGTCATCCAAGT
Organism: Eudiplozoon nipponicum; assembly: GCA_029291075.1. Taxonomy (NCBI): domain Eukaryota; kingdom Metazoa; phylum Platyhelminthes; class Monogenea; order Mazocraeidea; family Diplozoidae; genus Eudiplozoon; species Eudiplozoon nipponicum. The sequence continues at coordinate 13,346 of JAQBSW010012399.1, read as the reverse complement.
GCCTAAAGTACGCTTCACACACATACACATTAATCTGGTAACATTACCTGCCGTGAACAATATACGCTAACTACTGTCATTACGGGATCGCACCACTCGATGGTATGAGATCATACCACTGCCAGACATGAAGCAAGACATTGTCAGTTTTGCTTTAGAGCTCAATTGGTTCGATAGATTTGGTGCTCCAGCTGAAGTGACAACAGATCGAGACGCACAGTTCCTCGGCAAAGAATTTGCTGCCCTACTGAAATACTATGGTGTCAAAAACTCTGTGACCGCGGCTCGCAATCCTAAAGCAAATTGTTTTGTCGAAAGACCACAACGGGAACTGAATTCGACGCTCAAGGCTAGCACAGAAAAAAATTGGCGTGCAGCTTAGTCGAAAGTACCCTGTCAGTGCGTACAAGACCTCAAATGCAGCTCCGCTAAAATGGTATTTGGCAAATGTCTACGGCTGCCAGGCGAACTAGTCCGATCATGCTCTGAAACTGTGATAACGATGAACGATCCGGCATTTCTTTTTCCATTTCGCAGTTACCTACAGCATAACGCTCAGAATCGGCCGAGCTGTCCTACACGTCAGCAACATGGTCTAATCTACAAACGCAAAGATTTTGATATCTGCAAATGGTACTTCATTGACAATAACATGGATAACAGAATTCTAGCCAAACCGAAGCGCGGTCCTTATCGTGTGTTAGATCGACGTCAGAATAACATAATTTTGGAGATTAATGGTAAAGCTGAAGCTGTCTCCAAACACAGATTATCCCTGGACGACGTTGATCCAAATGACCAGCTGTTCCACGATGTTGACCTATCATGCGGCGAGGAGACGATACTTCCACCCCAGACAGTTTTGCTGACCGCGAGCTGACGCCCAACATCTCACCAGCAATAGAGCTAACTGACGCCGTCACGCCGCCGCGAGATATAGAGGAACTAGAGTCAGTGTCAACAGAGCCAACGTCAGTGTTTACTCGTTAAGGCGGAGCCATAACACCTCCTGTATAGTTAGCACCCTTCATTGTGTACTAATTTTTATTGTCGGGGGGTATGTAACGCGTGGCTCCACGTTACAACTCAACGAATATCGATTTCATCAAATCCGGTTATCCTTAGAGTCACATATACGAATTCTGGTTTTCGACAATCATTCTCTTAAGTGTGATTTTAGAAACAATCTCTGTTAGTTTCAAGCAGTTTCAATTGAGATTTCTTGAACTGCAATTTTATTTGTAATTAATAGGATTTTGTTTAATACTAATGCACACCCGCGCGTAATACGCTGGTAACATGCAGTGGATTAATGTGATTTGATGCTCAAAGCCAGGATTTATATTTTGTGTGTTTTTCAATCGTTTATCTGAAAATTGTAACAGTTCTGCTAAGACATTCTGGATTTATATTTACTGTGTTTTTAATCGTTTATCCGAAAACTGTAACTGTTCTGCTAAGACATTCTGGATTTATTTATTTTGTTTATTATGACTTTGCTTTCGTGCCTAGAAATTAACTTGTGTTGACAATATTTTGTTTTGTTGTCGTCTAGAGCACGGTCAATTTTGACTACCAGTGAATTTTAATTTACTTGGCAACATTGTACATAATACACGTATGATAACTCGACTTAGCCTTCTCACATCATTCATTGAAAAGAGGTCTGAGACATTTCATAAGCACGGCCCACGAAACCCATTTCTTCCGCCATCAGCTACCAGGCATATGTAGGAATAGCATAGCATCGCTAAATAAGCTGCTACCCCGCTAAACCTCTTACGATAATCACAACACTTCCTACAGTATTATTATTTATTAAAACATTGTGCAAAGAAATGTCATCGTCCTGAAAAAATAAACTTTTATTAATCGTGACAACCTAGATCATATCTGATGTGATCCGGAATCGTTCATTATGCACATATTATTTTAATTTGTGTAGATTAGAGACGTATTCCAGATGAAAATTACAATAATGCTGCTTGACAATAGTATTGTCTGTACAACTTAACTTAATTTAAACAGAAATTCAATATTATTTTTAAATACTACATCGTTAGTCCATTTTAAATTGCTATTTTATAAGCCTCCGCGGAAGAGGCGTTGACGCGAAATATTGCTTCCTCAAATATTTATGCAATTTAGATTGAAGAATGATGAAGGCAGCAGTTAATATGAGAAATTAATAATAAATATTTAATGAATTTATAAATTAGTTTTACAAAATGAACGCGACTACATTGCACAATTGAACTTAATAAAGCAATGTATCAAATATAAATATTGCCTCCAAATCATCCTACTAAACAATTGTCCATATGTTAGCGTACCAGACGAATAACCTAACCGAATTGTTTGGAAATATTAAGTCTCGACTGAATTAAACGGTTACTGCTTACACTGAAGGAATCCACATAAGTGACTAAATTTACATGGCTGAATGTAATAATGACGACCTAGCCAAAATGACATAACCACAACCCCTACTAAACGTCAGGTTACATCATCTCTGTGCCATTATTTATGCTTATACTTGCACCAAATTTTGTTGAGAAGCAAAAGTTTTATATCGACAAATGTAAGATTATGTGTAAAATCCAAGTTTCTCATTAAAAACACCAAATTTTCACGTGATACCTCAAGAAATATTAGATCTTTCTTTAGCAGTAAAATTGTAATTGCCAGTAGACTTCCATGCATTATTTCAATGGGGTATATTGGACACTTCAATGCCAGATCTTTAGAAGAATTTTCTTAATTATGCTGACTCAGTTCATAACTGGATGATTTTCTCCTGGATACTGTCGCATGATATATGCGGTGGTAGTCCAGGCTATTGTATATTTTGCTGAGGTTGCAACTATATGAGGATATCATGTCTATATAGTTTGATCATACTTGGTAAGCGCTCTGCGTAGTATATCTGGTGACTTAGAAGATAAGGTTCAAGTTCTATTAAATCCATCAATGTTGTCCATCACAATTTAGCCAGCGAAATCACTTGTGAACTCCATATCATCATGTGCAGATGCACTATCTGTTGTGGTATTTATTCATGCCATATACAGCAGCTATTTTGAGGACGCCAGTTGTCAGAAGCATGCAAAATGTAGTAATAGAATAAGATAACAGAATTAATGAAAGATTGTGTGACCAATAAATAGTTTATCAATCAGCTACGTTTGAATAGTTCTCCGAGAGAATGGTCAATTTGAGACACCCATCGGGTCCTTCACAACACGAACATTAATAGTTGTTGTGCTGTCTAGACTAGGATATCTAGTATTGCTTAGAAATATAGTTCCTATAGTTTGTTTAGAATCAGATGGCCTGTCTGTGATATTGTCTCACAGTAAGGCATTTCTATTAAAGTTAATTAATTATTATTCATTAGCAGAAAGCATTCTTTTTTGTTACTGGAGCCAATGTTTTCGATCTATGACAGCAGAGTATTGGCATGATTCTGACGCAGCAGTGATGGCTGTGGATGAATTGTAACACGCACCTCCGCGTTACAACCCAACGAAGCTCAATTTTGACAAATATAGTTTTCCTTAAGGTCACATATTCTAATTCTTGTTTTACACAATATTTCTGTTAACTGTGATTTTAGCATGAATCTCTGTTAGTTTCAAGCAGTTTTAATTGAGATTTCTTGAACTAAAAATTTAATTGTAATTAATAGGGTTTTGTTTAATAATAAAACACACCCGCGCGCAATACGCCGGTAACATGCAATGGATTTATGTGACAACGATCAAAGCCAGGATTTATATAATTTATGTGTATCAACAACCCTGCTAAGGCATTCTGGATTTATATCTTCTTTTCTTTTTAAATCATTTACATAAATTTATTACTGTTTCAGCCAGGAAATTCTGGATTTATATATTTTGCACCACTTCTCACTCATGTGAAAATGTCATTTCTGCCGAGACATTCTGGATTTATTTATTGTGTTTATTGTGACTACTTTTATACGAGACAGTTAACTGTGTTGAAATTATATATTATTTTGTTGCCGTCTAGAGCACGTTCTATTTGGATTAACAGTAAATTTTAATTTACTTTGCAACATTGTATTCAATAAATGTAGGATGATTCGACTTAACCTTCTCACATTACCCTTCGGAAAAAGGTCAGGGACTAATCATAAGCACGGATCTCAACAACATCTACCAGGCATACGCAAGAATGGTAAAGCGTCACTTAATAGACAGCTAACCCGCAAAATCTCTTACAATAACCACAAGACCTCCTACAGAATAATAAACTAAATTACTGGCAAGTAATGAAATTTACCATATGTCTTTTATTATTGCTAACACCCAGAAACCCTTTTCTGGCCAAGACTTATTTGCAAATTGAGTACAAACTATTGACTATAATAATTGACGCATGTTCATCTCAAAGCCGATGAGCCAGAGTCCCATACAGTAAAAATGCAGTACAGTGGCGCAGTGTAGAACAAACCTTTTCCAAAGGTGGAATCAAATATTCCAAATTTAGCAAGACAATTTATTCCAGTCAGCTGATTTCATTATATGACCTTTTCCAAATAAAATTACAGCAGTTACCCAAGTAACGCAATAGATTAAATAAGCCACTGTTCTACAGTCATCAATAAATGTGCATAGTACTCTCGTGATTTGACAGTTGAACGACGTAGCTAAACCTGATCCATAGCCTATGCCTCTCCTGCTCGATCTGTTCTTGCATCTAGCCAAGTGCAAATTTTTTACCTGACTTAGCTTAATTCATGGTATTTGGCAAATGGACGACCAGCTCGAGGACTATTGGATAGTGGCAGGGCAGGCCATTTACAATTTACTCAGTTACGCTATAGACTAAAGAACACACTTACATTGTTCCAATGAATTATGGACTCGTTTGTGACCGATTTAACCTCTGCAGCATTGTATGTGGCCAACGTAATTTTTCGGACAACTAAAGAACAAAAATTGCATGATCAGCCATGGAAGATGCAGTCCAAATCCGTTCAATGTCTATCACATTTTAATCATATGATACAGATTGGTTGTTGAATTTGGTTACTGGGATACTCAGTTTCCGCAAACTTTTATATGCAATTAATCTAAAACTTACGTGCTATCAAGTATTGTTAGGTGCCGACCATTAGAAAACAATTGTGCCTTATAATTGGCATGATGAATTTTTGTAGATCGTACCTTACAGAGATATTGGATACGAAATAAAACCTTGTCTAAGCTAATTAATAATAAAATACTAGTTCAAATGACAAAGACTTAACCATGGTTTTTCCAGCGTAATCAGAAGTCGATAAACGATACTTATTTGACTTAACAGCTACAAAGAATTTCAATTGTGACAGACGCCAAGTTGTAGACACAGGACTAGTATTACAAACCTAGGTATGCGTAATATATTATGGAAATTGCCTCCTCACAAAAGTGGAGCAATAATACAATTGTATTGAAAAATTACTATTAGCACTAGAATAGGATTCAAGATAATTGGCATATTTTGTCATCTGTGAAAATATAGGCAACATTACTTACCATAAAGCAATATTGCAATAACGATGACTAGGTTTAGAACAAAAACGAATACCTTTATCTATTAAAGAGCTCGAGGAATGCAATATAATTATTCGCCATCGAACAGGTGTTGAGAATACTGCTGTCTCTTTAGCTTTATGTAATAGGATTAACTACTATTTCTAAATTATTTGTGTGGCATTTAGGAGTATTTTGGCATAATATCGCAGCACAAGCAGTGATCAAATGTTAATCTAAATATTTGCTAAACTTTTTCATACAATTATGCACGTTCGTTTTATTTTTTATTGCTTTGGTATTCCAACCACGAAATTGCGCAATATTTCTACATGAACAGAGCGCACTCGTTTGGATCAATTAGCAGGATATCCACACTAGCAATGTTTGAGTGTGCTTTGACAATTCGCCAGAAAACGTATTTCTACCTGCTGGCATTTATGATTAATTTCTTTTCTATAAACCAGTGCTCTCTTAACAAGCATATAATGCTTAATAATTTCGAAGCTTACCCTATCTTTTCGATTGCAATATTACCTGTTATATATAGCTATTGGTGTTTGGAGCATGTTTTATAAATTATAATGTAGGAGGTTTGTAGTTAAAATAAGAGATTATGCGGGCTAGTTGTCTGTTTAGTGAGGTTATGCCCTCCTACCTATACCAGGTAGATGTTATTACGATCCGCGTTCATGGTTAATCCCTGGCCCTATCCCGAAGGGTGATGTGAGAAAGCTCAGACAAATGTCTTTGTTTAATTGAGCGCAGTGTTGCAAAGCAAAGATAAAAATCGTATAAAAATAGTCACAATAAGCACAAAATATAAATCCAAGTTTTGCGTTGTCGCAATAATCCACTATATGCTAGGTTTTGGGTGTTAAATAACATAAATCCACTGAACTGTAGGGTTTCGGATAAATGATTGAGAAATACACAAAATATAAATCCAGAAAGTCTTATTTGGACTGTTAGTGGTTATGAAAGAATGGTTGAAGCACACAAAATATATAAATCCTGGCTTTGAGCGTTAAGTCACATAAATTCACTGCATGTTACCGGTATTACGCGCGGGTGTGTCTTTTTATTAAACAAAACCCTATTAATTACAATTAAATTTGCAGTTCAAGAAATCTCAATCAAAGCTGCTTGAAACTAACAGAGATTGTTACTAAAATCACAATTACGAGAAATATTGTGTAAAACCAGAATTGTCCTATGTTACCTTAAAGAGAACTATATTTGTCAAAATTGAACTTCGTTGGGTTGTAACGCGTAACCGCGTGTTAAAATAATCATCAGATTATATCAAAATCAGTAATCTAATGCACAACATTCGTTTAAACGACATTTTCCTTTATCTGTAACCAGTAATTTAGCAATTTGTCATATCTTGCTACATCAAAATTTTGTCGACCAGTTCAAAATCGTACCACCAATCTTTGGACCTCAAGAGTTACCATATACTATGTCGCATCGGAACGTTTTGCAAATGAAATGAGATGTATCATTTTCAATATTCACCTGATCTTTGTTTTTGCTGAACAAGTTAGTTCATTTCCCAGGCCACATTTGCTTTCGAAATATTTTCATTCTTATTGTAAATTATTTTGTCAATTTAAACGCATTTCGCCAAATATAGAAAATAATGAAGCAAGCGCGAAAATTAGTTTAAATAGATTAAATTAAAATTACGTCTGATTGATCTAGTAGCATTTAATGACGTTTGACTAGAATGGCGTGCGTTGCATTTTTATGCGTGTTAAGTATTCAGATAAATATAATTACATACACATTTACTTTCATCAACCTAAATCTACAGTAACCAAATTCCCGTATTTTCATGCACGCGTCGGACTAAATGATTTGTTTAGATCTGTGTATATAGCGAAAATACTGTTCAGCGAATATCATTCTTTCTAATTTATGTTTAAATTTTTCTTACCGTGTGACAAGACGTAATTAGGGGTGACTCCTTTGTTTACAATGGAGATGAAGCATTACAAATAATGAGCACATGTAGTTAAATCATGTCAAGTTAAACAAACTTAAAAATAGTGCTTAATTTAAAACTCAATTAGGATATAATCAAAAAATAAATGAAGGTTAGAAGATAAATTGTCTGTGATAATTGACAAAAATATTAGTAAATTCAATTGGAGAGATATTTACAAATGGATAAAAAATGAAATAAAAGATGAAAATAACGATACTGTAAATAATCATTAAATTTAATTATGAGGTAAATTTATGAAATCATATATAAACTATTTTAATTCCAATATTTGCAATATTCTTATGGAGCTGGCTTTCATTTATGAAACGGTCTGTCGTCAGTTCGTAACATTATTATGTGCTACGTACAAAAATTGAGTCTAGCAATTTTCCCTCCGCTGTTTTTTCACAATGTCAAACCAGAGCTTCATTTTATTAGATTCCTTAATAAATGTTGTTGTCTTCTTATGACTGTATATTGCTTTATGTCTTCATAATTTAATACACACTATTAAAAAAAATTTAAACTGGTCAGCTACATAATTTGAATCAGATGTTTTGGCTTTTTAAATTCCAGCCTTTATTGGACAAGAAGTGTGCCAACAATTTAATAGTCTTCGATCTGCGTTTGTACACAGAAAGTTACAGCTAAGCTTAAGACTAAATACTGACTTCTCTGATCAGAGCCACGCCTAGTTTAAATCACACCGTCATTGATATTAGCATGATTTCAGTGACAGTAGGACTGTAACAACCCAGCTAGAGTGCTCTATGATATATATGATATATAGATACGACGTCGCACGTAATTGGCCAGCGGTATGTGCGCGTTCTCATTTGTCCAAAGTGTTAAATTTGGAATTTATTTTTATTTTGAGCCGCTACATCAATTTCTCCTCTGAGGAAAAAAGGAAAAGGCAAAAATCCTCCTGGCGAGGCTTGATTAGTACTGTACTGCGGAGTTCGAACACAGCTAAGATACAGGTTATTATTCCTCCCAAAATTTAACCATAAATATATTGTAATGTACTGATGCTAGGTTTGTGCATACTCGTCAATTGCTTCACACAAATTGATAGCTGAAGTAGCTGTTCATACCTCGTGAAGCGAAATAGAACAGTGCAAATATGTTTTGTGAACCGCAGCGTAAAAATTGCAAAGTGGATTGCAACTAAAGATGACAGGTTTAAGTTGTTACCCGGGCAGGCTTGATCACTGTTAATGAGAACTCGATGCGACCAAAGAAGCTAGAGTGTGGTTGGCCTTGTGGTTCATTGATATTTGTTGGGGAATATGAACTGCGTAACTTATTAAGTTGCGGTATGCATGATAATTGCTTATACTATGATATGAAATTGATTACTACTTAGTGTTGCTACACATTAGCCGGTCATATTAAAACAAGCAAGTTTTGGCATAGGCATGAGCCATACAGTGCAACAATATGGTGTACTCGAACATTACCGTGGAAAGGACATATTCCCGAAGAACTGTTTACAGACGCTACATAATAGTTAGCTAAGAACACCTGGTTATACCACGTGAAAACATTGAGCATGAAAGAAGAAACATGTGGATACATATGATGTGATCACGTCACGTGAAATACAGTGTAAGTGGTGCGCAAAACAAATAATATATAGTACGCACAAGAATGAACAATAAATGTAAAAAATCTATCAGTTACACATACTGCAAAGTAATTTATTGCTTGGTAGAAATTGTAGGTATGTAGAGCCCGAAATGCATTTTTAAATTTGTATATTACCAGGATCTGGCGGTACGATAATAGTTTTCAACCTGCCTACGCTCACAGAAATATGTGTCAAACCTTTCATAATGATAAAATATTTAGTATGTCTAAAAAAAATCGTTTAAAGACCGCGATACTTGGATTGCAATGGTGCAACAGTAGCATCGTTATCGAACAAGAACATTTTAGCTGCTACGGGGCTGCGGATAAATGACAAATGGCCTAGGAGCATGTCTTCCCTACTGAGCAGTTATGCTAGTGAGATAAAGTCGAAGGCGAGAAGCTTCGACTTCTTGGTCATCATGCGTGGGAAATAAACGTGGTAGCTGACTAGGCAGGTGTATGTCCATGCCATTCCAGAGTTATCAAGCAGACGTTCTGATAGATTCGCGAATATGGGTACGCAAAGCAAGTAGGACTAAAGGTAATGTATCGACCCAGTTGCCATTAATGGATCAGAAGGCTAATGCTACTTTGAGTTACCTATGCATTCTCTATACCATACAGTTAGACTTAGGGTGGTAGACAGTGGTGATAACTGATACCGATCGAGGCCAGAGTATATGGATTTACTGGAGTAACAGGTGTTCAGAAAAAGTTGTAATTCTCAATTTCGGTGAACTACAGCATACATTGATATCCATCATGTTGGTACCATGTAACGACTCGGCAACCATAGTGTTAGTACCATGTACCTTTTCGGTTCTATAATGTTGGTATCGGTTACTGACACAATAGTCATAGTGTTAGTAACCTTTACAGACTCAGTATATATATATTATATATATATATATATATATATATAATAGAGTGAGTTAGCTTGAAGTCGCATTGTCGAGACTTTATATAATGTTAGCTTCACTACTGCAGCTTTACACATTCGTGTAGGAGATTGTACCGTAAATTTTATCCCACATTCCTCACCCAAATATATAGTGGTTAAAGGGCGTAATACCGGCTCCTACTGATGAGTCGCCAGTAAGCACGAAACGAAAGTGCATGTGATTATACTTTCTGATCATGCTGTCTATGGTGTATCCTTTTGGTCACAACTGAAATATTTTTTTACTAGGTTCGCAACACCTAATACATACTTACTACCATAATGTGTTATCCATGTAATATCAAAACCACTAATGAATTAATTTTGAGAAATAATGCCAAGAGGTAAATCCAGAAGCAATTGGGTGAATCTATCAATCATAGTTAGAATGTAGCTAAAACCTTGAACCTGAGTGAGATGAACTTTATCGATGTGGAAGATGACTGAGCGTGAGGTCGTTGAGAAGTTTTGTCCCTTTGGCATATAACAAACTCTGAGACGCATCGCTTATCGTTCTGCCTGAATACATGATCCCAGAAACGTTGTGTAATAAATTATACAGTCGCCTAACTATCTGAGTGAGAAATATAATGAATGGAGTTGAAAACCTTTCTCTGGAGGCTGGTGGGGCTGCGAACCCGTGAAAAAGACAATGTGGAAACCTTCCCAGGATTGGCATACGAACTTGATGGGAGGACGAACTCCTTATGTTTGAATATTAGTGTCACTGCGTTGTTCCTTTCATAGTATGGATGGTGTTAATATAGGTTTAATGAGATTCATTGGGTTGACTTGGAATGGCAAAGTCGGTTGTTTTATCTAGACGTTTGGCCTGGAAGGTGCGTCTGCAATAATGTTTCATTGCCTTTAGCATGAAAAATATCGAATTGCTATTCATTCAGACGTGACAGCTGTCTTCATAATCTAGAAGAGTACTTTGTGACGGTTGAAGTCGCATTTCGTTGTACGCTAACTAAAACAACAAATATTTTGTAGTCTATGATGCCAATGAAGTGGCGCACTATGTCATGGATGACAAGGAGTTCTCAACCGAAAGTTTCGTATCTAGATTCTACTGGTTGTAGAGTACGCGAGTAAAAATTAATAGGCTTCCGAGCTCCATCAATCTCTTGTTCCAAATTAGCCCTAATTGCAAATTCAGGTGCATCAGTTGTGGGTAGAAAAGGTGGTTTGGAGTCAGGATGTGTTAGCACTGTATCATTTGCAAACGAGTTTATAACATGAAGAAGTAATTCCTCGTTTTCAGACAAACAAGAAGTACTGGAGATTCTATTAAGTCCTGTTCAATTGTTCAGATGCCCACTTAACGGATAAATTTGTTTTGATAGCCCGAAAAGGAACTTGCAATAGTAGTTGAGAACACTCAATAATTTTTGTAAGTTCTTCAAGATATTTGGTGACGCAATTTTCTTGATCGAAATGGTCTTAGGCTGCAAACGCTGTATACCTTGAGGTCATCATCAACATGCACAGCCATACAAAAGACAAAATTGAATAATGTTTCACTACCATATAACCATAAGAAGCGAACATTGTAATTTGGATTGTTCATGGTTATATGTGGACTGTAAAAAATCCAAGTCGCCAATTCCTAGTGAGAGTGGTTTGTATTCGGAGTTTTCCTTCTCCTAGATAGTATGCCAACGAAGGTTGATGAGCACTATCCGCCCAGATGCCAGTGGCGAAAGTTTCATTCAGCAGCCGAAAATTGCCCTTCGCGTCTGGCACACTTGTTCTCGTTCCGTCAAACGTATTTAATAATAAAAGTTACTACGCAAATAGACCAAACACGAGGCTTCTTATGAAACTGGACGATAGGTCTCCTTGTAGACCTGGTAAGGTTCATGCTACCACTACCGCGCTAACTACCTTGTGCCCGCCAGTCGTCAGGCTGGAATTTCTATGGCTAAGGTGTTCTAAAAATTGACAGGTTTAATTGCAATTTGTGTTCTGTCAAAATTAATCTTGGGTCCTTGATCTGATATTTGTGATTAAACATTTCTTAGATACTTCGCAAAAGTCTAGATCTGGAATCAAAACAATTATTTCATCAAGTTATGACACAGTATTAGTCGTCGTAATCAGTTGCAGCAGAGAAGGCGACATCAATCACAGATAGCGAGCAGAGCAGAATGTGCTGCGTGGTAATTACATCGCGCTTATATAGATGCAAAGTCGCACATAATTGATCAACGGTGTAAAGGCTCCAGTCCTAATAGCTGATGAGAGGCCCATAAACGCCAATTCAGATTCAATCTTAGTGTGACTATAGGGTGGTTTGTTTTCGGACCTAGTGTTCTTTTACAGTTCACATATAACCATGAACAGTGCGAATTACACTTTTTGCTTCTTATGATGATATGGCAGTGAATCATTAGTCACTTGTGGCTTTTATATGGCTGCGCATGATGATGATGACGATGATATGACCATAGGAGTCTGGTAAATTGGGATTCTTTTCCATATCTGTTAAGTTCATGTCTACAATGTCTTCAGCCAAATTATCAGTGTCCTCAAATTTAAGATGTGCCTCATGTTAATTATACCTAAATATATATCATTAATCTATTAACAAACAAATGACTATGTGCTTCTTACGCTACACTACACCCGAGCATACAACCTGAAAAGAGATTAGACGCGGAACCCAGATTGATTAAATCACTTGTTCATGAACGTTCCCAATACGCACAAATTAAAACGTTAATTCGTTTTAACAGGAATATATTATGAAGATCGAAATTGGAACGAGAAACAAGATGGCTGTTACAATTTAACATAGAAAATCACGTGTGTCAGGTTCAAAATACGGAAAACTAAGCAATTATTTTATAGGTTACTTCTAATTCGTAATTATTTATTTACTTAAATTACTTGGTAGCCTCCATTTACCGAAATGTCGTTGCTTAGTACTTTGTTTGCATCGTAACAAAAATTGTAAACGTTGTCCTAAAAAAGATAAACCAAAAATTTTGTCGGAGGTAATATATTCTCTTCAACGACAAAGCGTGTTACAATTGGTTCAGCGTATTAAATTTTGAATTTATTTTTGACAGAGACGACGAATTAAAGTGAGTCGCTACGGAAACAAAGATAACTAAGACATCACTAGGCATTTCTAAAAATTTATCCGTGCAACATCGATTAATCAATTAAAATAGAATAGAAAAGAATTGAGTAGAAATGAATAGAATTGAATAGAATGGAATAGAATGGA
>JAQBSW010012398.1:0-16916 GCA_029291075.1 Eudiplozoon nipponicum | reverse complement strand
GTACAAATAAACAAACATATCAGGTTATCGACGTCATGAAAGCTAGCATTAGGCGCCTAAGCTGGTAGGTACACTTTAAGCCCGCTGCACAACTATAGTGGTGTACCACTGCTGAATAGCTACGTGGGAAAGTTTATATTTGCGTAGCGCAGCCTGCAGACACATTATAAGGCATTGCGCCGCATGAAGTTCTCCATCCACCGGACTACTGTGGACTTAAACAGTTAATTTAGAATTTAGTTGTAGATGACTTTCTGTATCCAGGATTGTTATTTGTTTTGAAATACGTATGTCAACCCTAAACATGCACTTACCTGCTATACAGTCGTATTCACATTTTCTGTAAAGTTAAATAAGAGTAGACCTCAATTAGATATTTGCAAACTCGAAGAAACTTTTATTCAAAAAATATCTGAACATCCTTGAAAAGCCTAGTTAGCGTGTCTTGATATTGAAAATTTGAACTTACTATTAACTATGCGCACACTACTGTATTTGACGCTGTATCCTGTGGAATTTGTCATTTTATTACTGAAAAGTCTATAGATTCTCGAAATATGACATCGAAATCCTGCTAGCTTGGTTTATAATTTTACTCGTAGAGCAATTAGACGCTGAATTAAGCACAGTCGAAAGTTTATCTTTAATTATTTTGCCTTAGAACGGTTTATGTGATGGAAGAAGCTTTCGCATTAGGTATTAATCGATGTTTGTTCCAACTTATTCACGCGTCAGGTTCGAGAGGAGCATTGTACAAAGAATTTAATTACCGATGAAATGTTTCGTCTTGGCAGGATTTGTTGAACATTTCAAAGATCAATTTTCTTGGGCACTTGAAATAGCCCATATATCCAAAAATAGGACTTTCTCAACATTGTGAAGTGCCGTTTCTAACAACCATCAGAGTTAGAAATAATCAATTTAATCTTATCTCTAACATTGAAAAGCTGCTTTCGACCTTGTTTAAGTATTGTGGCGACACAATTTGTGGGGCGATATTTGGCAGTAAAGCAGCAATTACTAGAGGCTATTGTGCTTTTGTCTATGATACTGCTGCTAATGAGGGCGACGATGATATGAGCACAGAATTTCTTGCTAAGCTTTTCCTCATATTACCTGCTTCTTCACAATCATATCTAAATACTATACCAGTTTTATTTATCGACGTGATTTCAAAATAATCTTATAAGTTTTCTATTATTGAGAAACCAAAGCTGGAATTCAAAGTTGCTTGAAGTGATTTGGCTGCATTTATGTTTCTATTTTTTGAAAAACAGCAATCTCCACGCGTCTGGAATCCGAATTGGAATTCAATTGCTCTATTGCTAATAGCTGCTTCGGTAGATGATATTTGCTCATTTTTTCTCAGTAATCCAGTAATTCGCGTTGTAATCTGGATTGTTTATACCCAAGTTTAAGTGTATACTTCTTATCATATTAATTAAATCAAGGTTGCTATATTGATATAAACACCTGATCCATTAAGCACATACATTTGTCAGTATAAGTTACGAATTGTATAGTGTAGAAAATGCATAATAATGGCTGCACTATAAATTGTATACAAACAATTTGTGTTCATTCCATTAATTGATCTAAAGAACCATAATATTTTGCCCATTTTAGAGTTAATTATTGTGCTTTCTACGACAAAGCGCCATCTTTTTGTTTGTGATTTTCTTTACGAATAATTTAATGTCGTGCATAATTTAACCCAATTCCCAATTTTCTCCAACAAGTTCAGCTTAACTTATTTCTAATTATAAAAGCCTGTCATGTATATGAGGTTATTTTAACACATTTTTAGCGCTTCAGCGAAAAGGTTGCTAATTTATTATCTTTTCACGATAAATGAAAAGCACTTGATATTTTAAACAAATTCTTTCACATTTGCTCATTTAAACCCTGATCTAGGTAGAATGCTTCGTCTAGCACAATATGATTTGCTTAGATTCATGTCTATTGCATCGAAAAGTTTGATCTACGTATAATTTTCTCAATCAAGGGAAATGCACCGCTATGCTCGTTTCTGTTCATCATAGCTATTCGAACCAATATGTCTCATGGTCACCTCTAAATATTTTAGACTTCGTAAGGGAAGAGTGCACTCGCAGAGAACAAAGAACGTCGCTTACCATTAAAGACGACTTTTTATGTCTAAAATGGGGTGGACGTGCTATCTCTATTACATGATTGCAGTACTGAGTGTTTACATGTACGCTTTGATTAGCCAGACCCTCGTCCAAGAATCACTGATCCCAGCTTTTTTTAGCTGCAGTAGTTTAAGTTCTTCACAAGGCTCATTCAGTGCGACAATATCTTCATCGAGTTTCCTGGGGCGTAGAAACTGTAAGGAAGATAAAGTGATTGTTTGTTGAGGCGTTTTTGAATAGCTTCTATGAGAATCCTCCTGCATTCCTTAACTACATCTGTACCTATCGTGAAGAAGAGTCAATCAGCGCTCTTTTGGATGGTGTTTTCTAACTGGGTCAACTTGATTCGTTCCGTTTTGTCACCTGGTCAAATATTACCTGTTCTCTATACCTGTGCTTTTGCGCTGAACAGACGTTTTATTGATCAATATGTTCAAATTTTCATTAATTTAAATGTGATTTTATTTCTATAAATTTAAGTAATTTTCTGCCTTCAGTTAATTCTCGACTTGTTTAAGCGATTAATTATTTTTTTATAAATGCCTGTTTCTTTTTGTAAATACTTTAATTAGTTAACGCATTCATTATTTATTATTCCTTCGTGTTTCTGTTCATAAATGTGTTCTTTTATTCGCCTGTTGAATGCCAGCTATGCAGTGTGTCAGTGTGTTCATAAATTTGTCCCTCTGTTTACTTTCATCAGTTTCCTAATAATCATTTTTGCATTTCAATTTGTTCACGTATTTGCCAAACGATTTGCTCGAGTCCTGGCATGTTCGCCTAGATTACTCTCACTGACCTAATTAGCTGAATACATGCATATTTTGTGCCTACAATTATTACGCCCTTTGTCTATGGTAAAAATGACCTTCAATTTTAAATCTGAATTTGTGTGTTTGTGTGTCTGCTAAAAGGCACCATTGCATTGCACCTTAGGTTGAACAGAACAATAGCAACAAATTGCTTATTACTACAAATCAATTAGTTGTTCTGGCACATGGCTACCGAAATATACCGAAAACATAATACATTGCAGTCATTTAATAGTTGTATATGTCTTATTGCAGACAACTAACTTGTATTCGTTTATAAATACAGCATTGAGCACCTGGTGACAACCTATATCAAATGAACCCAAAAGAAAATACGGTGTATCAGCATTAACAAAACGTGAAATCTCATCTATATATGCGTTTTGTGTCTACTATCGAACAATCAGTAGCAGGCAGCACTACGTCTGCTACTCACTAATTACTTGCTTAATAAATCTTGGACAGTTAGATGGTGCCATCTCATCATGTTTATGTTTGAAAGCAGTAATAGAATCAAATACATATAGAGCCTTGAGCAATGCGACTTGACAGTCAACTCGCAATATTTCATATGCACAAAATCTGTAATGATTACTAACACCATAACTTTGGAGAGTCTAGACACCTGCTTCTCCGGCAATGCCTTATAATCCGATCTCGATCGTCATCTGTTATTGCACCTTTTGTTCATGTGACTTTGGTATATAATTCTGATCATATTTCAACTAACTTATTACTAAGTACGCATTCGTAATACATAAATTTTCATTAAATAATTATGTCCACATATTTTTGGAAAGCCTCATTAATATCTACGGTCAATGCATTATATATATATATATATATATATATATATATATATATATATATATTAAGGATGAAATCAATGCTGAAATTGTTTTCTTTTAGGCGATTGATTGAATGCGGAGCTTATTTACAACGGGGCTAATTATGTTTACCCTTCGATGGCAAAGCATTTTCTACGCTTGATGTAAACACCAATCCCATTATACACTCAATGCATATATATGGAAAGCAAAATTAGACATGCGGCTCTCACTTCTTGTAGTCTCGCATACATTGTACTTAACTGTAAATGTCGGCTGCACAATTTCTATGCAGTCACGGACATTAACTGTTTCCAGCTTTCGCCACAATTAAATATATGGGCAGCACGATTAAACAATCATTGATTGAGCGGGTGGTGGTATCAATTCTTTGTATTTGTACTTAACCAGTCGTTGACTGGCGGTAGTTTTGCTATTTTGTTCCACGACTGCAATGAGATTCGTGTTTACCGATCTATATATCTAGTTGCACAACATTGCGAATCTACTTTCAGTCTCAAGCTCGCAAACCTTATTCAAAGGATTGCCATCAAGACGCTCACAATGTTATTTTTTTATTGAATAACTTCTATGCTGTAAATTTCCTTATCGTAATTCCAGGTATATCTCATGTGGTTTGTAAAGACACGAATTCGGCAGAAACTTTATTTTTATAAAATTTTAAATGAAGCAAAAGAGGCGAAAATGGATTAGATCAACGCCTAAGTTAGAATACAATTTTCACAATTCCTACGTTGATCCCTGTTGTAGTTACCTTTATTGTATTAGTCATAGTGAATTTGGGTCATTATGCCGAGTCCATCCGCGTTAGAAATAACCGTTCCATACGGACCAGCTTTAATATTAGCTATTTCAGAAGCCATATTATCATTATCAACAACATTTATTAATTATATACAAATAGGTAGGATTTTACTCGCATAAAATATCCCATTAATATAGCAAATTTAAATAATAATTTATTAGTTAAAACTCTTTTCCCGAGCTCGGCTGCTGTCTCGAGCACTTCCTTAGTCATTTGCTGTTTCAGTTTTTAATTTCTAGGTATTTCCCTGGCATTGAACTCCGCTCTGATGTGATTCATTTGCTCGTTCTGAATTTCAAGGTTAGCTACTACAACAGAGAGATTGATTCAAGAACAGGCAAAAGCAAGGCATTTCGCTCCTTAATTATAACAATAATTCTAGTTATTCATACCAATGTTTTTGACGGCAGATAATGCGTCGAAATAGTAATTATTTGAACACTGTGTCTACTTCGTTTAGTAATCATGGTGCATCAAATCGTAAAGTCAATCTTACTGATCGCCAAAATTATCATATGCCGAAGACACAATTCCTCTTATAGATAATGTTTACACTTGCATGAACAGCGATATTACCTTCTTGTTTGTGCTAGTGTTGATGAGTCTCTCTCTCTCTCTCTCTCTCTCTCTCTCTCTCGTAAATCTCACTAATAACTTGTCTAAAATATTATTTCTGTTGGTATTGATATATATTTTTCACTTTTTATGGTTATATGGCAGTGAAAAATTAGTTCCTTTTGACTTTTTTATAATTGGGCATATTGATGATGATGAGGATGATGATGATGGGTCGGATGATGAAGACAGTGCTTAGTTCTTAATTGTTGCACATGCATTATGCCACAAGATCAAAAAAATCTCGCAAAAGAATGGAAATTATATGGATCAGGTTTGAACATTTGTGGCTCCAAGATGTTACATAGAAAATTGCGCTCAATATGCTTTTGTAAATTTACCAAACGAAGAGTATCCACCAACGTCACGTTTCTGATGGACCCATTGATTTCCTTATTGATTGTGTGTTATCGATTTAAGATCGATTTAGATCGAAACTGTTTTCAAACAGAAGATCTCTTTCATATTAAACTTTTTGAAATTTATCGCCTGCCCAATTTTCAACGCATATGATGATTGCCAAATTAATATATGGCGGCTGTATGTGGAATTTAATGCAGGAATTGTTGCTGATTTGTCTGAAATCCGATATCCTACATATTGCTAGCAAAAAACGTGGCACAAACCCGTGTCACAGAGGAATTTTCACCCATGAAACATTCTAGTTTCTCTTTACTTCCATTTGTTCTCCCTGTTCTCACATGTATGAAATTCACGATATGTCAGCAAAAGGCGATCAACCCCACCTTCTAATCCGTACTGAGACAGATTTCTCGCCATTAAGCGCAGTAAAATTCCATCTGTCTAGTGAGGTCTAACTTTTTCTACCACATAATGGCTAAGTTTTCTGAAACTATTGGGTTGAAAATTTCTACCTTCGTTAAATTAAATATTTATGCCTGGATTCACTGGAGTCATTTAGACTTGCTGTTATCTATTAAGCTCCGAGTTATTATATCCTTGCTCATCACCAGTAGCTATTCTTCTAAAGTATGCCATATAGTTACAGATTTTGCTTCAATTTAGACTTTTGTGGTAGTGAGGTATAATTTCAAGATCTAGTGTCGCTATTCCGTTTCGTTGTCTAGGTATTCACTGTCCATAGACCATTCCTAATAACCATGCGTTAATTTTTCCATTGAAATCAATAAATTTCATGGTTTTAATTTTATTCATAGTTTATTTATATACAGTATCGCATATTTAAATATTTATCGATGTGTCAAATTTTTTGCGCATTTTAGTCTGGATGGCAGCAGGAATACATCAGGTATGCTACCAGGCGGTATTAGTGGTGCATCAGCATGTCAGAACAGCGACATGGATACATCAACCCCGCTGACAGTTATCTCTTCGGGCACGCCATCCTCAAGAACTGCCGGGGGCGGATCAGCCTCGCCAAACTCTACAGTCTATACACAACTCAGTGGCGGCATTGCTAGCCATGAACAACAGGTATGCACTTGAATGGTATGATCTTTCTGAGTGCCATTATCGTCGCACCTTAGTGAGGAAAGATATTAACTTTGGCCTAAGTTTGAAAATACAGCTTGTTTTTCCTGCTCGTCTATCTGCGGAGGTGTTTCCAGTGGACGGCTGAAATCGCAGTAGAGGTATATCAACAATCTCTGGGTAGGGCGCTGTTATTCACGATATCAGTAATCTCATATAAAAAAATACACTTGGATGGACGGAGTTTGCGGATATCTGATGAAAAAAGTATTCAGGGGAGCCGCTTTATTTAAGTATAACATAATCGGCACCCAGCAATACGTAGGAAAGATTTTCTCATTTTTATGTATGTACGTTTGTGTGTGTGTTTATGTATGTATGTATTGTATGTATGTGCGTATTTAATTATGTATTTATGTGTGTATGTATGCGTAACTGTATGTATGTATGCAGGTATTTTTGTATTGATTTGTGTGTTTGAGATTCGGCACAAGGGTTTGAATGAATTAAGCATTTGCTTTTGAAATATAATTGCTGAAATCCGGTAGTATGCAGTGCTGAAAAACTCTACACGTAACTGCAAATATTAATCGGAAAGTGTAAAGTATCTACTCCGATTATTATATTTGGTTCAGTGATACGTACACTTGTATGAATACCTTAATCGAATCAATGATTTTTCTCCTTGTTTAGATTATGGATATTTACGTTTTTTCCGACCACAATGGTTTTACGAAATTACATTACAATGCAGTTGTCTTTATCTGAACGTTTAAAATTCTTGGTTTTCTATCGTGTGCGTTCTCGTCATTCTAACCTAGTTCTCTGTCAAACGGTCATAACCTGGCTAAATTTGTTTAAATATATAGGCTGTCGATTATTTTGTTACTCGCTTTAAATCTGTTTGCGTTCCATTGATGAGAATTTTAAATATTTTGACTGGTGCGTAGCCATAGTCGTTTCCGGTCTGACAATTATGCGAGACTACTGAGAGCCGCATACTTATTTTACTTGTATGTATATATATATATATATATATATATATACTATATATATATATATATATATATATATATATATATATATATGAATTTCGGTTTCATCCTCATTTCATCCCGTCGTGCCTTAGTCATTACTATGGATGGTCGAAACGCGTCAATTTGCTTCTTATTAATGGTTTTGTTGCTATGTTGTATGACTTATTTAATGAATTATATGGGTGCTTATGTCCGCAAATCTGTTTAAAAGATTTATTTTCTATTGCCTATTGAGCAGTCATTGTTTGCCTAGTATAAATATTTGTTGCATTGCGCTTTATACATATTGTAAGCGTGTATTTAGACCAATTCATTATTTAGATTGATATAAGACAACAGCAACGCATTTAAAGTATAAATAATGGTGATCATCTGCCACATAGAAATTTGTGGGCTTTAATAAAACAATAAGTCACAAAATGGTATTGTAGTTATGACGGTATGATGTATATATTTTTCAGTTTTTATCCATATAAGAACCAAATTAATTGGTTTTCTTGTTTATCAGTGCGAAGTGGTTTGACATGAACAGCCGATGATTTATTGAACTAATTTGGATTAAGACAATTAATTAAGAATCTTGCACGATCAATGTATCTTTAATATTTACACAGTGTCTACTAATGCGAGGATGGCATTATTCAGATAATTTTTTTGCATTCGATTTCACGCCAATCTGATATTTTTGAACTGTTCAATCGATGAGTAAACTAATTGAAAGATATACATATTAACGCATTTTGATCATACGTAAATTTCATCAAAACATGACTGTGAGCCAACTTATTTGGGAACAGATCTCGATAAGTGTCTATTTGGTACGGTCTGAAGCTAAACGTATGGAAAACAGTCGTTATTGCCAATTTTGATACGCGGACTATGGTCGTGCTGAACAGCGTCCTTTCGCCTATAATCAACAAATTCTTCCACTTTTAGCCTCTAGTTATACTAGATGAATCGGCTTCTGCCAAAATTTCTAGACAAATTAGCCTTACTGTTCCAGCCTTTGGCAAATTGCGCAAACCATCCTGGAGTCGCACGTCTATTTGACTAGGCATTAAGCATGCGGTCTTTAAATAATTTATACCGCAGATCCTTTTCTATTTTGTGGAAACTTGGAACATGAAGACTAAAGCTATCTGTGCTGGGGCAGCTTTGCAAATGAATTTACTCTCGATTATGTTTAGTTGTTTTAAGCTGATGGTGGAGGATCATTTTTTAAAGAGAAGAAATCGCACGAGCTGACCAGTTCTTTTTAGTCCATATGGTTGAAGTACATTTTAGGGAGAGCAAATGCGGTGGAAGTTTTGAACTGCAGGATGAGTAGACAAGCGATCTCGAGGTGATAGATTTGGCGAAAATTAATTTAATGGCTAGCGGAAAACAGGATCATGTAGAAATACCTTCCTTATTCTGCTTAATTTACATAGACCCTATTGGAAACCACCGCTTATGCATGTATGTACGCGTGATGATGAAATTTATTATGTGAAACAAGAGCTTCGAAATAAAGAAAACCATATTCAACTTGTTTTACCAAGAATCTAAAATGTAGGCACGTTTGCTGAATAACCCACCTGCTTATAGAAATTATTTTTTAAATCATAACTTTCTTTGTTTATTCCAGCACAATAACAGTATTAATAGCATCTCGTATCCTTACTCGGCGTCTGCGGATTCTTCTTCGAATAGTCCCGGTGCCAGTGCAGCTTCTTCGTCGGGCGCTAGTGCTAGCGGCAGCGGTAGTAGCATTACAGCAGCTACAGGCAGCGGTGTTGGTGTCTACTCATCAACTAATGGTATAGCGGGCGATTCTCAGGGCGGCTCCTGTGATCTTACCGAGTTAAAAGCACAACACCATCGAAACGGTCACCACAGTGTTTTTTCAACTGGACTTAACGGAATCAACGGCATGACTCCGGCGACTTCCGGGATGACGGCGCTAGGCTCACCGGATGCAGCTTCCTCACTAGAGGATAATTGTATGAGTGAAGACAACGACAGATTAGACTTGGGTGCAGGTTAGTCATTTTTATTAACTGTAAATTATTATTTGGATGAAAGGCGTTAGAATGAAGGCACAGCGCGGTCGGTTACTTTCGATGCTTTTTGTAGCGCATTATTATTATTATTATTATTATTATTATTATTATTATTCGGATAGCCTATATTATTCGGATGAGGCGTTTTTTCAGTTCAGTTGTGTGTCCTAATTTGTATTGGAGGTGTATATAGTATGATTTATCCATGCGGAACAGTTTGTATTCTACTTGCCTGTCTTCTGTTCCTCACAAAATACTTCGATTTTGCATTATGATGCATTAAGGAAAAGTGTCATAATGGGATAAATTAGTGTCCAGCAACTACTATTTAGCCGAAATCATTTATTTTGTCCACCTTGAGCTAGCCAGTGTGGTCAGAGTTTAGATGCGAAGCAATTATGGACAAAGATTTGATTTTTTTTCGCTACTAATCACATATACTCTACTTTGAAAATATTATACTTTTAAAACGAACAGTTGTTTACTTCTCAATGTGCGGTATAATTGAAAATGTGGAATATTATGATTCCAAGTGTTTGAGGTGTCTCCAAATATCGTTTCTGAACACCTCTGATTTAACAACTAACTATATTATAAATTCTTTCTTGTGTGTGCATTTTACTATTAAATTTTGGATTATAGATTCGGATTATTGGGCCTAGTAATATTGTCAGTTTTTGCCATTGATCTGAATACCTGGATTGACGATAATGTATAAGTTTTTTGCTAAAAACTAATTCAATTTTCCGATTGGATATAGGAAAATGAAAAAAATGAATTTTAGTGTTGATGGTGGTCACGTGTAACAAATGGAGAACGATCGGCAGTTTCGCGGGTTATTGTACCCATCTTTAAGTTGGTCATGGATTGAAATCAATTTATCTCGTGAAAGCATACTTGATTTCAATAATTATCTTCACCGGCGCAAACGAACTACAAAAGGTTGATGTTCGCTATTTCAAATGAACAGTACAGCCAAAACTATTAGCCAAGTGTAATGTATGTGAGACTACTTGGAGTGAAAATCACATGTTTGATTTGCTTTATCGTGAGTATGCGTTGTGGATTGGTCTTCGTTAATAAATTTGCCGTCCTGCTCTGATGATGAAAATGGAATGCCGAAATGCCTTAATGCGGGCCGTTGGCGGTTATGGCTGTGCGATTAATGTGTAGCTTAATTCCGTAAACTTGATTTAATGTATTGTTTCGGTATTAATGTACATCCATCATAACCTAGTGGCATACCGATTGATACAACTAAGGCCTCACCTTTCGCGTTTCACATTGCCAATAAACTGGACTACAACTTAAAATTGTTGAGGTCGTGTACATTTATTCATATTCGGTTGTAATAGCCTGATGAATTTCTGAGGAGAAATTTTGTGCTGCCTCCTCCGTAATAGTCTTTGTTATATTCCGGATGCATTTAATTTGAATAACCTGATTATTAATTTGCTTAGTTTTTATTGTTTCCTCTATTCAGGAAAAGTTATCTCACAAGCGAATGTAAACACACACCGTATATATATATATATATATATATATCTCTCTATATATATATATATATATATATATATATATATATATATATGTGTGTGATGATACAATTCGGAGGAATATATATAAAGAAGACGCTTATCGATTTTGATTTTGTTTTTCAAATAATTGGGTGAATTTTATTTTACTGATTCATGCTACTACGTTGTATGCCATTATTGCTTAAACTAGATTTAAGCCTCTTTTATGTCCAGTTAATGTTCATTACTCACATCCTTCCAGTTCGTCTGCTTTTTTGTGCCGTTTTCCATTCTTCGAACGGTAAACTTTGATGCCTTTTGTAATAAAATATATATTCAGTTTAAGCGTCAGGTTTAGATAATGCTAATTAAAATAATTTGTGGATCTGAAATGTTTGTTATGAAGAAGAATGCAAAATAAATGGTTTGCCGCATAAAGTAAGCTGCGACGTGGTTGCGAATAAACGCCAAACATTCAAACCAGTTGCACAACACAGCCAAAACTGTCGGCAGTCACAAGCATTGACGTTTGCCGACCTTGTTTTGTCATTATTAGAACACAGAAACAAAACGAGGATCAAACTGTAATTTATTTATAGTACACTGAAAGCATGTTATTGGGAAAATTGAAGAATAAATAGAATGGCGCGACCATCTCATTATGATTAAATTTGACAATGGTTATTTGCGCTAAATTGGCAGTAGGTTAGGCGAAATTAAAAGCGGAAATCGTGGTTCATTGTAATGTGAATAATACATTTAACAAATCAGTGATGCATGCGAAAGCCGTTTAGCTTTATTATCTATAATTGTATGACAATTAAAAAATCATTTATTGCGCGTGTGGTAATAAATCTTGTTTAAATGAAATTTTCGAGTAGGAGATCAACGACAATTTCGTTTTATCTTATCAGTTACACAAAATAGCTAAACTACCGTCAGTCACACGTACTGACGCGTTTTAACCTTCTCTGGTCCTCTACAGAGAACAATAGAATACTGACTAGCGAAGATCGAATCGCAATGCATACGTATGGAACGCAAAATTAGATATGCGACTCTCACATCTAGTAGCCCAGCATACATTTTAATTAACTGGAAATATTGGTTACACAGCTTCTATGCATTCACTAACATTAACATTATGGAACATTCGCCAAATTTGTATAAGTTATACAATTAAACAATCATTGATTGCGCAGGTGATGGTAAAAATTCTTTAAATAACATTTGCGCGATTGAAGTAAACACCAATCCTATTGTATTTAGCCAGGCGTCAAGCAGCATACCAAAACTGCCGTCAGTCACACATACTGACGCGTTTTGACCTTCCATGATCATCATCAGAGTACGACGGCAAACTGACTAGAGCAATGCATATGTGTGAAGAGCAAAATTATATATGCGGCTGTGTTCGAACTGAGACATTTGCTTCAGAGTCTGGGACTATTCACTGCACCACCGTGCTGCATACTATACTATTTTCGGTTATATACTAACTTATATTTTTGGTTAGCCTTTCCTTCAGGTGAGCCTATATTCCATCTCATTAGACCTGATGGAACAGGCACCACGCCAACTGGGGAAGTGATATAGTACTGAAGATTTATACAATTTAACAGGCCTGGATTGCTTGGGTAGTGATCACAATTATTTAAGTCAATGTTGCTAGTTTGGTATAAACACCAATCCCATCGTATATATATAGCCAAAACATATATATATATATATGTATATATATATATATATATATATTATTGATAGTCTGTAAAGCCAAGCATTTTATAAGATAGCAAGAAAGTTTATTTAATGAGTGAGTTTCGTCCTTATTAGGAACTCGTTAAATATTGCTCAGAATTTTGCGTCAGATGGAGCTCGTCCTAAAACGCATTTGATTCTGTCATGTAATTCATGCTCAACGTAAACCAATACACCCCTTTCATTCAATTTACAGATATGTACCAATTTAACTTGTTACTTCTTCCTTCTCGGGGACTCTATTCAGCATCCCTTTCGACCCAAAATCTCAAACGGGCATCGCCGATATGTTATATATATATATACTTTTGTTTGTATCAATTCCTGTTATAACCGTTTCATGGCGGTAGTTTTGCTATGTTTCTCGACGACTGGTTAAATACAGTGGGATTGGTGCTTACTTCAAGCTCGCAAACTTGATTTAAAGTTGGATTTATTGGAGTAACAGGTGTTCAGAAATAGTTGTAATTCTCAATTTCGGTGTACTATAGCATACATTGATATCCATCATGTTAGTACCATGTACCGACTCGGAAACCATAGTGTTAGTACCAGTCACCTTTTTCGGTACATAAATGTTGGTATCGGTTACTAAAACAATAGCCATAGTATTAGTATCCTTTACAGACTCGGTATATATATTACATAGTGTGAGTTAGCGTTGAAGTCGCATTGTCGTTGACATAAGATGATGTTAGCTTCACTATTGCAGGTTTACACATTCGTCTAGGAGATTGTACCGTCCTATTATTCCACATTCATCGACCAAATACATAGTGGTTAAAGGGCGTAATACCGGCTCCTACTGATGAGTCGCCAGTAAGCACGAAACGAATGTGCATGAGATTATACTTTCCGTTCATGCTGTCTTTGGTTTATCCTTCTGGTCACAACTGAACTAATTTGTTACTAGGTTCGCAACACCTAATACATACTTGCATATATATTAGTTCTCCGCAACAAACAGTATTTAATTGTTATATATTGAATTTAACGAATTGTTGCGACCACCCGCACAATCAATTATTGTTTTATTGTGTTGCCGATTCATGTGTTTAGTTTCTTACTATAAAATATAAATTTAGTAACAGACCCAGCCTTGTTCCTGCTATTCTGACACTACACTTTCCTGTCCAACTAGTAGTCTGTTATTCTTTAGGCAATAATGTGCTAAGTCTAGGAGATTTCCCGATTATCTGCGCTTTTATTAATTAACTGTAACTGGTATTGAGCACCAATTTTGGTCCAAAAATGCAACCACTTGACCTCTGCATATTCGACCGATCTGTGCATAGCTTTTTACTACTTCACATTCGAGGCACAAATTGACATTATTATGTCAGAATATGAATCGCAGCTATGTTTTGTTAAAAAAAAGGTTTAAGTGTTGCTCTCTATTTTTTTTAAAGAATGATTGACAGCATTCTGATTTAGCATTTCTCTCTGTTAACATTAATTGTGTATTGCGTTAAACCTTCAACTTAGCTCTGAAGGCAAGTCCCTTGCATGTTTGTTAATTGCCGCCTTGCCGACAATTCATGCTAACTGCCCCCTTTAGGCTTGTCCAGTGGCTATTTGAAAGATCTCCATCCTAACTTTTCAGGTCGACGTTTGCATAATGCATAAGCAGGGAATACACCCAAACAAAGCTTCATTCCAAAAGTTTGTAGAGCTGAAATTAACCTCCATTTGGTGTATTTTCCCCGTCCTAATGCATATTAAATCTAGCATAACAACACGATAGTTCTTATATATGGCTGTTGTATCATGTTTACACACGTTAACATGCTGTTACCTTTTGCAACCATATTTCGATCACATTAGTTGCGAAGACAATCTACTAACGTATGTATTAGGCATATCTTGCCCGGTAAGACGCTAACATGCGTAAGACCACCGGGATATGCCTAAAGTAGGATTAAGAATCAGTAACCAGCCATCAGTGAAAGTAGAGGCTATGTCCTAAACTATGTTAATTTATGTGCAAAATTGACTATGATATTGCTTCACAACGTACGTCTAGAAGATTGCGCAGTCAATTTGTCTCCAAATTTGTTCTGGCGTTCGTGTGTAATTCTGGAATTATGTATGAAATTCATGCGTCAAATTTTGTTTAGGCCGAAGTTTTATAACCCATTTCCTGTATGAAAAACTTGATATACAGTTTCATGCGTAATACACTAATAAACTTCATACATGCTTGAATTTTAATACGAAACTAGCTGTTTAGGGACAATTGCTAGCCCTCGTAAGTCGATAAAATCTTGATTCCTTTAAATTTCCAGGTACACAGACTGTTTTGGCCATTGATTGATGCATTTTTACTTGTCCCATCACTCTGAAGTTTTTCTCAAATTGTGCATGAATCAGCCTTCATTCATGCTCGTGTATACGCATGAGAGTGCCGGATTTATATTTATTGTACAATAATTTTAAGGCAAAGAAACTCATTTAGTATTCGATTAAAAAAAAATATATATATATTTTCCCGATGCAACCTTGCCCAAAAGCTGACTGAGCCATAATGGTGTTGTGTAGTAGTTTAGTTTGGCTCTCTTCTGCGTGCTATCTAGGTAAAGATATACATATAAACTAAATCCCAGTCATAAGACACTCTTTTTTAAATTTGGTAATTTTTCTTCTTTTCTTCTAGTCTATTCAGTTATTTCTTAACTTAATTTTTACATCTTATGATTTCATGACAGTGAAGTATCACTTACTAACGACTTTAGTATTTCTGTCCATGATTATGATGATAGTTATAATGTTGATAATGGTGGTGTGAGGATGATGCTGATGTTGATGATTATGATGATGAAAATATATTAATATTCTACTACATAGTCTGAGAGCAGGAATAAAGCTTTTTTCTAAAAAAAAATGAAATTTTTACTTTAAGTGACAACATAAATAAATAAATAATACCGTCATTCAGAGGCTGCTTCGTGAATACTATAAATGGAGTAATACGATTTAATAAATTATCTAACTGACGTCATGTTTGCAATGGAGCTAAGCATTTTGGCAATACTAAGATGATGTTTGAAAGCATCTATAACAATGCCATATTGTCTGGATGCTTCAAAACACATAAACAGATGTTCATATGCCTATTTATTTGTTCATACTGCCATTCAAATTTCCCGCCTGTCGACCGACGGGATCTAGTTTTTCCTATCGACAACAATAGCAGGGTCTTGCCGATACTTTTCAGACGCAATAACTCTATCACATGTGAAGCTACAAATTCGGCTACGTTACGCAGTTATCTCTTAGTGGTATATGAGCTGTGAAAGAATGAGAACACGTGTGCCACACGCAGACTGTAGCTTGCGGCTGCTGGAAGAAACTGACCGCAGATGCTCCAGAAACAGGTGCTCGCGGCAGATGATGTTTTTTGGCCTTCGATAGAAGATTATTTAAGGGAACTAAAACTAAATTTGAATACTCCATCCATACCAGGAATGTACGATCTGGTGTTTGCAGCCCTATCGTAACTATGGGGGTCATGGCAGGGAAACTTTAGTTTTTATCCGTTTATGTATTGCTGCACTTAGAATTTGTGACGAAGACTAATGTTTCTCACCTAGGAACAAGTGTTTTGAAATTATTATGATACATCGTCCCCCAAACAGTTTTAGAAGCACTTATGATTGATATTTGGGTTAAATAGCACATATTTGGTCTGTCAAGCCTACTTAATCATTGTTTTCGCTATTCTTTCCCGGCATGCAGTGAAGACCAGACATAATATTAACTGGGAGGATTGCAGATGTATGGCAATATGTAATCGTAGCAGAATGACGAGATTAGTTAGAGAATCATTCTAAATTAAATCTAGATATGATGTTATAAAGGAAACAGCTATGGAAAAATC
>JAQBSW010012397.1:0-16916 GCA_029291075.1 Eudiplozoon nipponicum | reverse complement strand
TCTTGAAGAAAAAAGAATAAGACAAGAGAGGTAAGAAGATAGGGTGGAGTAAATGTTATGGATTGAGAAGGAACCAGTTTCGTTTCCAATCGGTCGTGTCACAAAGAAATTTGTTGAAGAAGTACTGATGGGCTGCCTTTTTGAATTCGTGCTGGGGTAGGAGTTTTATGTCTGTGGGGAGAGCGTTGAAGACATTAGTGGCTTTGGAGAACAGATAGATTTTTTTAAATAAGGTGGGGGTATGAAAGGCTTGGATAGATGAGTTACTAGAACGTGTGGCGTAGTGGTGACTTGGGTGGGCAAAGTTGGAGAGTGGTAAGGAAGTTGAGATCTTATGGATAATAGAAATGACTCGAAGGTGACGTGTGAACCAAAGCGGAAGAAAGTTAGCTAGAAGTAGGCGTTCCCTGTAGTTTTGGCAGTTCGAGAAGACTCGCTTAAGAAATCTGGAGGATACCTGTTCAATGGTGTACGAGGAGGCGTGGGTGAGAGGACAGTAGAATTCGCTGGCGTAGGAAATGAGGGGCAGAACGTAGACCTTGAATAATGTGAGTTGGAGAGTGGGATTGTTAGTCTTAAAACAGATCAGACGGGCCCATTTGAAGAGTTTGGAGGTAGTGTGAGTAAGGTGTGGGGAGAAGTCTAGGGATTTTGAGAATTGAATGCCGAGATGTTTGGCCGAATCTATTATTTCTATGTCGAGGGGGTAGTTGGCAGCCGGGATGGAGCAGAATGGATCAGACGAGAGTCTCATTAAGCGGGTTTTGGTGGGATTTAGTTTGAGTCCGATTTCGCTGAGCTGCAAGTGGAGCGAGGATAGGAGCTCCGATATAAGGGGTGAGGAAGGGTTGGAAGTTGTGGGGTTGCTGAATACGATGACCATATCATCTGCATATTTGAACAGCTTGAAAAGAGTGTCTTCAACCTGTATGTGTGCACGTGCAAGGTTGAAGAGAATGGGACCAAGTACAGAGCCCTGGGGAACACCGGATCGGACATGGGTTGGCCTCGAGAGACTGCTGCCAATTTTTACTCTTGTATAGCGATTCCGAAGATAATAGCTGATAAGATTGAGAACATTTCCGCAAATACCGCTTCTCATTAAGGCAGATTCAATTGCTGAAAATGACAGCGAGTCAAAAGCCTTGGATATATCTAGGAAGAGGAGAGTGCACTGAAGCCCTTTAGAGAAAGAAAAGTAGCAATGATCGAGAATACTAACTAAGTTGGTGGAAGATGAGCGGCCGTTCAGGAATCCATGTTGATCATCAAGGAGGTAGAAGTTTTCATGGGACTTAATGAAAGGGTAGATTAGGTTGTATAGGATCCTGTCGAAGATTTTGGTGAAAGAAGGTACGATAGTAATGGGGCGGAGATCTTTAAATGATGAGGTCGAGGAAGAGCCGTTTTTGGGGATGGGAGAGATCGTCGAGCAAAGCCAGTCTGAGGGAAGATAGATGGTTTCGACACAATGATTAATAACATCTGCAAGTAGAGAGAAAACGTTCCAGCCAAGCAGCGCAATCATGCTGACTGAAACACCGTATTGATCAAATTGGTGTTTAGATTTAATGTCTTTAACTGCTTGGGCGACGGAAGCCGGAGAGACGTATAACCAGCGAAGGTTCTCGGAGTCTCCGTTGTCTACCATCTCAATAGGCGGAGTGGGAGAGGAAAATGAGTCGAGAAGATGAGTCAGATAGTCGTTAGCGAAGCAAAGGTCGTCTGACTGAGAGAAGTTGATATATGAGGTTTTGGGCTTTTGCAACAATTGGTGTTTGATGATGGCGAACTTTGCCCGGGGGTTAGGAGCTGAGCGGATGCGTTTTTCGACGTGGAGCGCTTGTTTGTTGATAGCCTGTTTAATGAGCCCATCAATGCGTCTCAGAGCGAGGGCGCGAGCCAGTGACGATGTGCGTAGGCGAGAGCTGCGTGCGAGATTGTCACGTGCCTTAAACAGAGCGTTCATCTTATTCGTCGAGTATACTTGTTGAATAGAGGTGGCGGAGTTATAGTGGGAGGATAGGATGTTATGGACTTCGGAGAAGCACGAGGAGAGGTTGTTCGGGAGAAAGAGGTCCCTCCAGTTAACTGTGTCACAGAGTCGGCGGAACTCGTCCCAGTTGGTGAATCGTCTGAAAGATTGGGTGTCTTCTCGAGGAGTGAAGGATAAGAGAGGCAAGAGGAAGGATACCTGACAGTGATCAAGATTGGGGAAGATTTCCCGAGAGCGAACATCGGTCACCTCGTTATTGGAGAGAACACAATCCAGTTGGTTGTTCCCTCAGGTAGGAAAATGCACGAATTGGTGTAGCAGGTTATCCGCAAAGAGTCGAAGCAGTGGGTGATTTTCGGAAGCTAGATTATGCCAGTTAGTCGTGGGGAGGTTGAGATCACCCACAACGACGTACCGATCAGAGTGTAAAGAGAAAAGAGTGGAAAGGAGTTGGGCCCCGCGAGTGTCGTCGATGAGTGAGATATTAGGGGGTCTGTAGACAACGCAGGTAGATATGCTTTGGTTAAGGATTTGTAGCTGAAACGAGAAAAATTCCAACCCTTGAGAGTTCGATGTCGATAAGCGTTTGGGCATAAGAAGGGATCGGACATAGGCAGCTAGTCCGCCTCCGCGACCGACAGTTCTGTCGCTGCGAAGGAACGTGTAACCATGAATGAGGAAAAGGTCATCACTATGGATGGAGGGGGACAGCCAAGTCTCAACAAGAACGCATATGTCAATCTCGTTAGAGGACAGAAAGGCTCGTAGTTGATTAATTTTAGGCGTAAGTGACCTGCAGTTGATGAGGATTGCTGAGAGCGCTTTGAGAGATGGATGGTTAGATCGGAGAGGAGAAGCGTGCGGGGGCTTTCCGCTGGCGGGTTGAGCGAGATCTAGGGCTGATGAGGGTGACAGACCGCTTGTTGACAAGGATAGAGTGGTCAGAGTCGATTTGGATTTCTGTTGTTGTCCCTCGTTTATCAGGTGGGTGAGGCAGTTGTAGGGTTTGAAAGCAAGAGGGGGGCGAGATATCTGTGTTCGAGGGGGCACTCGGAAGGTGCGTTGGGGGGGCGAGCAAGGACGGGGAAAGATCAGGAGCTGGGGCGGAACTGTCCAGGGTGGGGACGATGGTGGATTCAGTAGGGGGAGATGAATTTGATGGGGCTGGCTCGAAGTTTTGCTTGGTCTTCGTAGACTTACGTTTTTTCAGTTTCTGATTCATAGCATCTGTCACAAAGGTAACCTTTCGAGGGGATGTAGACCTGGTGGACGGGTTTGGGAGTGAAGGTGCGTTATTATGAGGCTTAGCGCGGCGTGGTCGGCCACGACGACGTGGTAAAGCTTGAGCTAGTGTAGGGGGGCTGGTTGCAGAGTAAGGACTAAAGGTGAGGGGAAGGCCTTCAAATCGGGAAGGTGTGAGTGGGGGTGGACTGGAGGAAGGTGCGTCACCAAGGAGTCCGCCGTGAACTGAACGGCTTTTCTTGGGATTGCTCCAGCCCGGAAAGGCGTGAGGAGCTGGAGGAGGGGTGGTGTCCGGTGTGTGAGTATGTGCTTTCTCAAGAGTCCTCTGTAGCAGAGTGTAGTCTCGTTTGAGTTTGACTTGTCCGGATGATAAGATGGGCGAATGTAGTTTGAGATGATGAACCTCATCGTCGGACAGTCTTTTGTGTGAGGAGAGGATGAAGGCTCGGCCCTTTCCCGAGGAGATCTCTTTTAGTTGGCTGAAGTTTTTCCCTATTTGACGGATGAGATCTGAGGCCAGATCGTCCTTTGAGAGAGGGGAGCGCGGAGACCAGAGAAAGAGGTTTCGCTTGTTGTGGTTTCGCAGGGCAACCTCCCTGGCTACCCCATTCAGAAGCGTATCTGCTTGGCGCAACAGATGGGGCTGAACGGAGGAGACTGGAAGGTTGCCAGTCAATGCTCCAAGTAACCCTGTGATATCCGCCATTTGCTGTTGGAGAACAGAAATATTGGAAATAATCTTTTGGGTGAGGAGCGGGGAGATGGGGGCTGGCGACGAAATTTGATTCATGATGGAGATAGATAGAAGAGTATAATTAATATTGTTTACGGTAAAAGAGAGGAAAAGAAAGAGTATTGCTGAGCGAAAAAAAAAGAATAGGTATTAAAATGTAGAAATAAACGGAAAAAAAAATCGGGTGGGCTAGAAATATATCCGTGATAACTGAAGGTAGATTCCAAAATAATGTGTAGGTAGATTCCTGGAGTATTCTGGAGAAGAAATCAGACAAGAAATCCCGAGAATCTGAAAAATAAAAACAAAATAAAACCCGAAATCCTTCGAAAGTAGAGAAAATATTTAGCTCACAAGCACACTCCTCAGTCGTGCGTTTCACAACCAAGTAAAAATATATTTTACCATAATGAAAGCATGTATTTTATATATTGATATAAGGTGTGACTAACTTAATAAATAAATATATAATAAGAATAGAAATTATTCATATTTAATAATTATCAGTGGTCCTTTTTCTCTCTCTCTATTTATATATATATATATATATATAAAGGTTTTACGATATTATATTTAGATATATGTGTAATGAAGTATTTTAGTCATATCAGCAAATATTCTTATGCAATTATTTCCAATAGTTGATTAACTTCGCAATGTGCTTACGATTAGTTTTTTTTTTGAAAAACGTTAGTTGTCCAGGCTATCTCTATCTTTCTCTCTTTAATCGTTCACCTAAGCGTCGATATAACATTCACTCTCCATCCATCTACGTTACTTGCTGCTCCATATTTGAACTAGTTTGTTGCTATGTGCGCAATACCTCACACACCATTGTATACATTAGAGTTCCCGGCTTTAAATAAAATACAGTATATGATAATCAAGGTTTTAGTTTTAGCATTTTTTTAAATTTTGATTACCGTGACATAGTAGCAATACCGTTATAACAAATAACAAAAGGTTCGATACTGTCTCTCTCCCCTAAAATATTCTGCATACGAGATGAGATGAGGTATAGGTGAGGTAATGATTGGTCTGCTAATTATAAAAAGCTATATATTGAGTTTAGTTACTGAGACAAATTCTATGATTAAAATAGTGTTGAGTCAAATATATATATAAATAGAATGGTTTTGGAACGAGGTTACCACATTTGCTTAAATCTGCTATTGTGATCAGTGTTGTGTTGCCTGATGGTGGTGCTGGAAAGTATGCACCGAAAGGTCGCCAGTAAACGAAGATGTGATAGAACCGCATTTCCAATTGAAGTAAAAAATGAGTCAACCCGATCAAAGACAAAACAAAATTGGAAATAGTGACAAATCGGATCTTTGTGTTACTGCCCGTGTACAGCTACTACCCGCGTACGCAAAACGCGGCATTGATAATCTGAATGCTTACACACCGCAAAATATTGAGTTTTGAACAACAGATTAAGCAGCATAAGTTGACACAACTGAAAATTGCATGGAGTCCTATCATAAAATATATTCCTCTATTTATTTTCTTAATTTCGAATTATTTTTAAATATAGCATATTCATTGCCAACAGCGCATATTTTACAAGCTTATTGAATAAAAAAACGAATATGGTAATATCTTGGCTATTTAGTTTATATTTCACTTCTTAAGTAAGTAACTGTAAGATTTTCTATCAAATGTTTCCTCAACATGAACGCCTAAGTTTAGCCTAGTTCTAGGTTTTCGTTTAAGCAGGCGCTTTTCAGCCTCCTGTGGCGAACAGTCCTCAATATTTAACGGCATCTAAAAAGTTAAAGATAAGAAATAATTAAGTAAAATATAAAATCATTTCTCGTACTACTGCTAATTCAAATAATGGTAAAAAATCGTATATTAATTAAGTAATACTTAAATGGTGAGTTTTTAACAGTGTTATACTTTTTTTGGATTTTCCCGCATTTTTTGCGCAGGACAATTGAAAGCACTCGTAGGTCAGTAGAACCTTACATCCTGTACATTTCCCGGTGCACCCGGAAATGCACAAGATTCAAGATTTAACGACCTACGAGTATTAATTAAGTAATCTGTACTGCGTACCGAGCAAAAAATTAATTATCCCATGTACATATAGGTTTCGAGTTTACTGGCGATTCATTAGTAGGATGCGGTACTATGCCCTATACCAACTGTATATATGACTAATAAATATGAGACATTTTGACGATACACTCTCCTATACGAATGTGTATTGATGCATTAATAGAATTAACTTTGTAAATGCAACGAAAAAGTAACTCACTATACATAATATAAGCTCAGTCCCTAAAGATTACCAAAATAAGTTTTAAAAATAAGCTCAGCAGTCTCAAAACTATCGTTTGCACACTGTAAAGGATTGGTATTACAAAAAATAATTTTCGTTACCCTTTACACTCTCGGAATGTATTATATGGTCAACAATTTTTAAGGGCACATTTTTGAAAACCTATTGTAATGTTAAATCCATTACTGCTTCAAAACACAACCATATTGCACTGTTCATCAGTAAAACATTACTTGAATAAATATATGGTTGGCATAGGGCGAATTACCGTGTGACTTTTGGCTATTCTTCGGTCCTATTGGAAATAATTTTTTACCAGGTAAGCAATTATTAATAAACCATTTTATATATATATATATATATATATATATATATATAATTTCTTCACAAAAACTACATAACTATCGTATAATATCAATCTAACTTAAATTTGTGCATTCAACTCAGAAGTATATTGGGTCAAAAGTAGCCATAATATCTGCTCCAAAAAACAGAGCGCTGGTCTACCTTATCATTAGTGCTATCATCAAACGCAGAGTCATTAGATGAACGCAGTTATTGTAATCGTGAAAATAAATACGCATATCGGCATCCTTAATGTTTTTGTTGCCTTTCACCAACTCCATACTTACAGGCTCTGTTGGAGTCTCAAGTGTACGAAACTGATTTATATCAAAGAAAATGTTCCTCATAGTGGAAAAAGCTAACTATGCTTTATTAAACACGCGCAATAACATCAAAGCAATATAAATTAGGCAAAAGTAATAACAGAATGTCTAGCGGTGGAAATGGTCTATTATTGTAAATTTAACCATAATTCATGTAAGCATAGTATGGCAACAGAAAGAAAAAATAGCAATGTGCATAATAAAAAAAGGCATAACTAGAATGTTCCAAAAAAGAACAAATTCATACTGAACTGTTTCTCCTCAGATAAAATGAAAACAACTTAAATATCGATATAGACGAACTTATGACTTTAATGTGGCATGATAGCAAACTAAGTAAAGTACAAACGAGGTGGTTGAAGCCTTGCAGCAATTGACTTTAGTTTCTTTTTTAAATTGTATATGTTTTCTGAAGACCAGTTGCATCAAGAATCTCAGAAAAACTGGTTTGATAAATGGAACTACTCCAGTCTTAAATATGAGTAATTTTTAAATTATGCGGATTAATTTGCGTGGGTGATCCCAACGTCAAGATAACATCATCATGTTCCTTTGCCATAGAAATAGCTAGCCATGATCTGAACATTAATCCAGAAAAACCATCTACGAATTGAAACTGCATTTGGAAAATCTGCCATTGCTATTCAATGAAAAAACCTTCTTAAGCGGAGGTGACGCATCACCCAATATCTGTGAATTGTAAAAGTTCTTACCTCGGAGACCAAATTTCTATCCCACAGGAGTAATGTGACATTTGTTAGCCAGCCATACAAAAGTCAAAAGTGACTAATGTTTCACTGCCATATAACCATAAGAAGCGAAAAAAACATATATTATTAACCGAACCTTCGATAAATTTCCAAACTATAACTAACGTCCCATATACTCCCTTCGTGACTCCTAATCTTGGTGGTAATCCAGACTCAGATATACAATTAATCACTTCTTAAGAGATATCTAGTCAAACGTTCTTCGCCTTTTATCGATCATATGGATGTTTCACTTTCGCCTTTTCTTGACGCAATATATCAGACAGCTGCGCAGTGGCTTCGGGCTGACACCTTCTATGAAGCTCATTAGTTAAATAAAACGGGCTAAATGTTTCCTTAACATACTGAATTAACTGAAACAGGACCAGTTCCTCTTTAACTTATTTGGTAATGCTTACCAGGCAGAGATGGAAGTAATTTTTAATGCCAAAATACGAGCTGGATACTTTTCTATCTCACATAAAGCGAATTTACGAGAAAATTATTAATTATTAAAAAAAAGTTTGATCACGCCAACGGAAAATGCAAATATCCAAAAATAAAAAGATTTGTAGCTTTATGTGGTCTATCACTGACTTCCGCACTATCAATCAGAAAAATATACAAACCACTAATGCGCAAATTGCACTGTAAAAATCTATAACCAAATCGTCGACATGGATACAAAGCTCCCGTACATCTATGATACTCAAAATTATGAAACCACTGTTGCTGACCGAAGTGAATTCTATTGAAGAAGAAAGGTATTCTTTTGGTTTATAGAACATCTGTTGCAGAAATCTTTTCGTACATTATTTGTTTTCACTTGCAATGTGTTACTGTATTTTTGCATTATCTTTTGAATTAGTTTTGTAACATAGCCATATTCTTTAAATAAAGAATTGTCTTGAGTGAAATTTTTAACTTTGAATCTCTGCCAAACAATAAATTTTACTAAAAAAAGTTTATATTCACACTCGAACATATTATGATAGGTATTTTAATTATTCTGTTTCTTGTGTCAAATCATTATTAGATTAGATTATTGGGATGCAGTAGGCGTGAAATGAACTGAGTCCGTGTTCCTACAAAAAAGTCAAATGAATACTATAGCGATTATCATTGAGGCAGATTTTAAGTATGAAGACAACCTGCATCACTGACGTTGGAGGTCTGAGCAAGACAGATTTTGAGGTAAAGCCTAATTAATTAAACTCGTGGATACCATTAGAATAATAGACAAGTCGCATATAAACATGCAAACAGACACGGGCCAAGCACCTTTGCATCTATCAATAGATAATAGGGCGAGCCTTAAGATAAATTTTACTTTTAATTTATATACTTATATTTTTCATTTGCGGACTAGATAGCCTCTGTTATCAAATAAAGATTAATAATAGTTAATGCGTCAATAAAATTTACCTGTAATAATTCTCTGGGCTCGTCATACCTAATTGAGATAGTTGCTCCATTTGGCTGAACTAACAGTACTGGATAAGATCTGGCATACACTTTTCTACGAATTTTGCAAACAGCAACCCTATTAGCATTGAATCGTACAAAATTCCTGAGATATAGTCTTAATACAACATACCGTAGAACATTACAACGAAATAAGGGTATAGACCCTACAAGCATTGATAAATATATTTAAAAAGCATACCTCAGAGACGTAACGAGTTAAACAATTAATTAAATATTTTTTGAATTTACACTACTATAAAACACCCCGGCTGCAAGTAAATTCCGTAAGACTTCACAAAGTCAGTAAGGTGCCAAGATGGCTGAGATTAGTACTGTTGTAAGGCCATTATTAGAGCCGGTATTGCGTTCTCCGGCAAATGTTAGTTAGTGTAGCAGTGTCTAGATATACTCCTAGACACTTGAGACCGCTCTGGTTGACTGGCTGTAGTTCCTTCTCTTGTGGCGTTGACATTAGTGGCGAGAGATGGTGTGAAATCTGAGTAATGTCTCGTTGAAGATTTGTAATAACTGGCACACGTGAAGGTCCGAATAAGTAG
This sequence comes from Eudiplozoon nipponicum, assembly GCA_029291075.1. Taxonomy (NCBI): domain Eukaryota; kingdom Metazoa; phylum Platyhelminthes; class Monogenea; order Mazocraeidea; family Diplozoidae; genus Eudiplozoon; species Eudiplozoon nipponicum. The sequence continues at coordinate 7,217 of JAQBSW010012397.1, read as the reverse complement.
TTGTGCCGGAAGAAGATTGGCGTGACTGAAATTGACACTGTGGGTGAAGCAAGTCCAAAAGTCAGCGTAGGCGAAAGGCCAGTATGACAGGAGATAGCACCCACACGTAGCGCTCAGCAGAAGGCAAACGTGATAACTAACTGGTATGGTAAATTCATCGTGATTATATAGCATGAAAACGAAAGTTCGCACGCCATTGGTTAAAGGAAAGCTCCGCTTGTTTTAATTTGTGCCGCATAAATTGAATTTGAATTTCATTTACGCAATATGTCGGGGAATTATTCTTGAGCCGTTACATTACTTTCCTCTGGGAAAAAAGAAAAACATTCCTCTGACAGTGATGACCTGATTGGGAACACCACAATGGGATATCCATGCAGAGATAAAACTGTTAGTTACTTCGTCTGCATAACTGGTTCCAAGAGGTAACGCTGCAACTTAGAACGAGCGTGCGGTGTAATCTTATTTTTGTCAAATGACTAATTCGGAGACCCATTGTTTAGCGTTCTGCCTGAGCCTGTGACCCCAGAAACGCTCTGTGAGAAGTCTAAATGTTGCTTTGCGTCCTGGGTGAGAAATTGAGTGAATTAAGTCGAAAACTTTCCTCTGAAGGCTGGTCTGCAGAACTGGCATGTTGGGCTGTGTACCCGCGAAGTAAACAATAAGTAAGCCTTCCCAGAAACGGCATACGAACTTGGTGGGTTGACGAGCTTATGATCTTTGAATGTGAGTGTGACCGCGCTGTACCGTACGCAGGAGGGATGGCGTTAATGCAGATTCAATGAGTGTCACTAAGTTGACAGTGATTGGCGACAGAGAAGGTGGTTGTAGCGAGACGTCTGGCCTCTAAAGAGCGTCTGCGATGAAGTTTTGTTCGCCCTTGACATAAAACATATCGAATTACCATTCGATTAAACTTGAAAGCTGTGTTTCCACTCTTGCAGAGTGCTTGGTGATAGTTGAAGTCGCGTTTTAAAATACGCTAACTAATGGTGCATGATCTGTGAAAACAACAAATTTTTTGCTGCCAATGATTCTGATAGATGGCGCATTGGGTTGTGGATGGCGAGGGGTTCTCGACCGAAACTGTCGTATCTTGTTTCTACTGGTTGGAGTGTACGCGAGTAGAAACTTATGGGCTTCCGAACTCCGTCGATCTCTTGTTCCAAAGTGGCTCCAATAGCGAATTCAGAAGCATCTGTCGTGAGTAGAAATGGTTGTCGAAAATCTGGATGTGTTAGCATTGTAGCATTTCCTAAAGAGTTGATGGCGAGTCCAAGTAATTCGTCGTCTTCAGATGACCAAGTAATGATTGAATTCTTTCGAAGTCCTTTTCGATTACACAGGTGCTTACACAAAGGATAAAGTTGTTTTGATAGGCCGGGAAGGAACTTGCGATAGTAGTTTAGGACTCCCAAAATTTTCTGCAACTCGCTAACAGTCTTTGGTGACTTGATATTCCTGATTGAATTTGCCTTTTGCAGCAAAGGTTAAATTCCTTGTGGCGTGATACGATGCCTTAGGATGTGCACGGATGGAGTTGCAATCTGCGACTTACCAAAGTTGATCTTGAGTCAGTGGTTGGACAAGTGTGAGAGGATATTTTGTAAATGCTTGGCATAAGATTCTAAGTCTGGACTGAATACCATTATGTCATCGAGATATGACATACATTAAGCGGCGTCGTCACGAAGTATTTTGTCCATGAATCTTTGCAATGACTGTGTAGCACACTTAAGTCCAAAAGGCATGTAAAGATATTCGAAATGCCAGATGGTGCTACCGGGATGTAGTTGTAGGCTTGCCTGAGGTCAATCACTGAGAAGAAATTGCTGCAGTTGATTTTTTCAAGTAAGGTGTTAATATTGGGAATAGGATATGCATCCGATTTTGTCACTGAATTTAACTTGCGGTAAACTTCGCAGGCTCTGTACAATCAGTTTGATTTGGAGACTAAGTGCAGTGGTGACGCCCATGAACTTTTTGATGGTCTGACGATTCTCTCTCCGAACAGCCTTGAAAATTCCTCCTGGGTAGCTTTCAGTTTCGCAGGGGTCAGTGGTCGCTTCTTGAGTGCAATAGATTGTACTTCTGTGATGATATGGTGCATCGTGTTGGAGACTCGTAGCTTTGACTTGCTGAGATCGAAAAGCGACTTGTCTTCTCAAAGTGCTGCTAATATCTCTGCTGAATGATGCACTGGTGTTGGCTGAATGACCTGTAGCTCAAAACGCTCGGTGGCAAGTATCCAAAAACTTTGCTCAAGTCAAATATATGGGTCGATGACCTTTTGATTGGCAAGATCAACAATGAGTCGAAATTTTAAACGGAAATCAAGGTCTATCATTTTGTGTGAGAATTTGGCGACGATGAAGTTGTGAGTAAATTCACGCCGCAAACCTATGTTGAACGCGTGATATCGGCAATCATAATTAGGTATGGGCTTCCCTGTAGCTGTTGCGAGTAAAAAGCCTAGCGACATCTTGGCCATTGAATCACGCTTGAGAACTGAGACTGCTGAATCTCTGTCTCCGATGAGTTCCTTGCCAGTTCTGAAATCAGGAAGATGCAGATGTTCATTGGGATGTTTGACCGTGACATGCAAACAAGTAGGCTGGTGATTGCGAATGGCATTGTCAGTTTAGCTGTCTACGTGGCATATTCTGCATGGACAAAAAGAGTCAATAGGAATTCAGATTGTAAGTGATTGCTTCCTCGTGGTGCCGTTGATGCCGTTGATGCACAGAAAGTACTGTATTCTACTTTCTGCGCCATACGTTTCCCGATCCTGATACACCATTGTGCCTGTTTTCTGTGACCTGTACTGTCAACTGTGGAAATTGGCATTCATTTAGAAATTCTTCCGAACGTCAGAGACAGACTTGACATGAATAAAAAATTTCTGGTAATTATGGCACTAGTTCTTTGAGGCAAATATGTTAAAAGGATGCGGGGATCTAGATCGCCGCCTACTGTTATTTCGTGTTTTGGGTGTAAGATTGGGGCGAACGTTCACCTGATTTAGCTCGGATTTCCCTATGTCCTATCGTTCTAGAACTTTATCCGTATTCGCTTTTATCCTGTGTGGAATGACAAAATGATGACGAATTTAACTTGGGTTCCAAAACCCTAAATTCTAGCTTGCATCTTTCAGATTAGTCATCTATTGAGAGAGTGCTGGGGAGCTATCTAGCGAACAATTTTAGTGACTGGGGAAGATTGTTAATAAAAACAACCTTAGCCTCATGATCAGAAATATTGGTTTTATACAAACGTTTCCGCAATTCCCTAAAAATATCAATGGAGCCAAGTTTGGCATGTCTAACTGCGGATATTTATTTATTATCTGCTCAGTTTCAGTGGGACCCAGCAAAAATTCTACTTCATTTTGGAGGCCCAAAATGGGATTGGGTAGTTTCCTAATGACCTCAAGCTTCGGATAAATCCATCGCTGTAATTCTAACAGTAGTTTAGCAAAAACCTTTGCAAGGTTTTGATGACTGTCATAATCTGGAAACGGCGAGAAAGCGGAGTCTGCGCGCATAAAGAATAGTTTTCTTTCTCCATCCTAAACAGGAACATTAATATCCAAAATTAGATTGGTCAATCTGACAATCTTAAGGGATCTTAAAGCATAAATTTATAAGCAAGATGAAATGTATAAAAAGATTTTAAACGATAATGTGTCTGAAGCAAATCAAAATGTCAGCGTAGCTGAAAAGCAAGTATGTCAGAAGAAAGGACGCATATGTAGCGCACAGCAGAATGGAAACTTGATAATCAACTTGCATGGAAAATTCATCTTGCTTTTAGTAGTTTAAAAACGAAAGCGCGCACGCCATTGGTTAACGGAAAATTTCGCTCGTTTTTATTGATACTCTGTAAATTTAATTTGAATTTCATTTACGCAATATGTCGGTGAATTGCATTTACATTGTTAGTCTTTATACACGTTTGAGTTCTGCTGTGCACTATGTGTGCGTGCTGTCTCCTATCCTACTGACTTTGCACCTACGCTGACTTTTGGACTTATTGCACACGCAGATTCATTTATTCACGCAAATCGTGCCGCAGCACCACTAGTGGGACGGACCTCTACGTGTGCCAGTCACCAAAGTGTTGTCGGAAATCTTCAACGAGACAATACTCGGTCTTCACACAGTCTCTCACCGCTGATGTCAACGCCAAAACAGAGGGCACATCTGCCAGTCAATCAGTGTCGGTCTCAAGTGTCTAGGAGTACTTCTAGGCACTGCTACACTATCTAACTTTCTCAACAATTGCCGGAGAACGCAATCACGGACAAAATAATGGCCACCACAAATACCAGCTCTCAGCCGTCTTTGCACATAAAAAGCTTCTAAACGCCGTACGGCATTTGTTTGAAGCTGGGGCGTTTTATATTAGAATACATTGGCGAGGTCTTATGAAGGCATTGCATTAAGCTACAAGCGGAATACTACGAAAATGTAGAGTATTATGCCAGATAGTTTAACTAATTGGTTTAACCCTGAAGTAAACTGATCATAGAGGAAGATAATTCATCCGACAAAAATAAAGTAGCAATAATTGATAAATTTAAACAAATATCCTTGAAGTAGGAAATATTCGCGTAAATTCTAAAACATTCTCTGTATAAATTCTTTGCAGTATATATAGATTTTATTTGTGTGTATTTTCACTTTTCAGTATATTGTGCCTAATGTGAGTTATCACCTCTGTTGATTCGCAGCAGCCCCAAGGATAAAGTTTGGAGCAAATGTTATTTATAATCCTATGTGCACATATGGAGACTAAGATTCTCAACAGACCTGTTTGGAAATTTGCTGATTATTTAAAAGTAAGCTTTCTAATATATCCGAAAAAGATCGAGTTTTCCAAAAATAATTGACCGTAAATTTGTATGACCTAGACACTTGAGAGCAGTTTTGGTTGACAGGTTTTTGTTCCTTCTGTTGTGGTGCTGACACCAGTGGCGCGAGACTGTGTGAAGGCTGAGTAATGTTTCATTGAAGAACTGTAGTATCGGGCACCCATGAAGATCCAAATAAGTAAATGTTGCTCCGTCTCACTAGTTGTGCCGCAACGAGATTAGTGTGACTGAAATTGATAATGTGTCTGAAGCAAATCCAAAAGTCATCGTAGGTGAAAATCCAGTATGTCAGGATACAGAACGCACACGTAGCGCACAGCAGAATGCAAACGTAATAACTAACTGGCATAGTAAATAGATCGTGCTTTTAGTAGTTTGAAAACGAAAACGCGCACGCCATTGGTTAACGGAAAATTTTGCTCGTTTCTATTGGTACGCTATAAATTGAATTTGAATTTCATTTACGCAATATGTCGGTGAATTGCATTTACATTGTTAGTCTTTATTCACGTTTGAATTCTGCTGTGCACTATGTGTGCGTGCTGTCTCCTGTCTTACTGACTTTGCACCTACGCTGACTTCTGGACTTATTGCACACGAAGAGTCATTTAGTCACGCAAATCTTGCCGCAGCACCACTAGTGAGACGGACCTCTACGTGTGCCAGTCACCAAAGTGTTGTCAGAAATCTTCAACGAGACAATACTCGGTCGTCACACAGTCTCTCGCCGCTGATGTGAACGCTAAAACAGAGGGCACACCTGCCATTCAACCAGAGCAGATCTCAAGTATCTAGGAGCACTTCTAGACACTGCTGTACTATCTAAATTTCTCGGCATTTGGCGGAGAACAAAATCCCGAAAATAATAATGGCCATCAACAGTAGCTGCTCTCAGCCGTCTTGGCACATAAAAACTTTTAAAGGTCGTACGACATTTGCTTGAAGCTGAGGCTTTTTACATTACAATACATTGGCGAGGTATTATGAAGGCATTGCATTAAGCTACAAGCGGAATAGTACGAAAACGTAGAGTATTATGCCAGATTATTTAATTAATTAATTTAACAATGAATTAAACCGATCGTAGAGGAAGATAATGCATCCGGCAAAAATAAAGTAGCAATAGTTGGTAAATTTAAACGAATTTTCTTGAAGTAGAAAATATTCGCGTAAATTCTAGAACATTGTCTATTTAATTTCGTTGGAGTATATATATTTTTTTATTTGTGTTTATTTTCAGTTTCCAGTATTTTGTGCCTAATTTGCGTGGTTACCTCTGTTGATTCGCAGCAGCCACAAGGATAAAGTTTTGGGCAAATTTTATTTATAATCCTTTGTGCACATTTGGAGACTAAGATTCTTAACGGACGTGTTTGCAAATTTTCTGATGATTTAAAAATAAGCTTTCTAATATTTCCGCAAAATATCGAGTTTTCCAAAAATAATTGACCGTAAATTTGTATGACCTAGACACTTGAGACCAGTTTTGGTTGACTGGTTGTTGTTCCTTCTGTTGTGGTGTTGACATCAGTGGTGCGAGACTGTGTGAAGACTGATTAATGTCTCGTCGAAGATCTGTGGTAACTGGCACCCGTGAAAGTCCAAATGAATAGATGTTGCTCCGTCTGACTAGTTGTGCCGCAACGAGATTAGCGTGACTGAAATTGATAATGTGTCCGAAGAAAATCCAAAATTAGGCGTAGGTCAAAAGCCAGTATGTCTGTAGGCAGAACGCAAAAGTAGCGCACAGCAGAATGCAAAAGTGATATCTAACTGGCATGGTAAATTCACCTTGCTTTTAGTCGTTTGAATACGAAAGCGCGCACGCTATTGGTTAAGGGAAAATTTCGCTCGTTTTTATTGGTTCCGTGTCAATTGTATTTGAATTTCATTTACGCTATATGTCGGTGAATTGCATTTACATTGTTAGTCTTTTTTCACGTTTGAATTTTGCTGTGAACTATGTGTGCGTGCTTTTTCTTGTCCTACCTGACTTTGCACCTACGCGGACTTCTGGATTTATTACACACACAGAATCATTTAGTCGCGCAAATGTTGCCGCAGCACTACTAATGGGACGGACCTCTACGTGTGCTAGTCACCACAGTGTTGTCGGAGATCTTCAACGAGACAGAACTCAGTCTTCACACAGTCTCTCGCCGCTGATGTCAACGCCAAAACAGAGGGCACACCTGCCAGTCAACCAGAGCAGGTCTCAAGTGTCTAGGAACACTTCTAGACACTGCTGCACTATCTACCTCACTAGGCATTTGGAGGAGAACGAAATCCCGGACATAATAATGATCACCAACTGTACCAGCTCTCAACCGTCTTGGCAGAAGTG
>JAQBSW010012396.1:0-16918 GCA_029291075.1 Eudiplozoon nipponicum | reverse complement strand
GTAAACACCAATCCCATTGTATTTAACCAGTCGTCGAACAACATAACAAAACTACCGCCAGTCGCAACGCACTGACGCGTTTCGACCTTCCATGTTCATCATCAGAGTACGACGGCAAACTGACTATCAAGGATCAAACCGTATTGAATATATATGGAAAGCAAAAGAAGATATGCGGCTCTCACTTTTAGTATTCTTGCATATATTTCACGTGACTCGAAATGTTGGCTGCACAATTTCTATGTAGTCACAAACATTAGCTGTTTGTATCTTTCGCCAAACAGCATGTCTAATTTTGATTTCCATATATATGCATTGCGGTTTGATCATCGTTAGTCAGTTTGTCGTCGTACTTTGTTGATGACCATGGAAGGTCGAAACGCGTCAGTGCCTTGCGGCTGGCGTTAGTTTTGTTATGTTGTTCGACGACTGGTTAAATACAAGGGGATTGGTGTTTACTTCAAACTCGCAAACTTGATTTAAAGAATTGTTACCACCACCCGCGCAATCAAGTATTGTTTAAAATATGTTATTTTCATCCGGCTTTTGAGCCTCAACTACCCGCGCATCGTCTGAAATTAAAGTTCTTATGAAATTCGACAAAAAATTAGAAAGTTGCATTTGATCATCTTTTAACCGTTACGTAGAAACGTTATTTAACTACCTGACTTGTGCTTTGATTAACACAGGCTGAATAACAGTTGTTTTTTTGAAAATAATTCGGTGTCCATTGGCGGCCGACTTCATCAGTTCAATCTTCAGCACAAGTTTTAAAAAATAAACTAATGAAGCATCATTGGCTCTCATGCTGTATCTTTTTAGACTAATTTTGGGCTAATTTGACTGCCCAGCCATACAAAAGCCAAAAGTGACTAATGTTTCACTGCCATAGAACCATAAGAAGTGAAAAATATTTATAAATAACGACAGAAACAATATTTTAGACAAACTATTAGTGAGATTTACGGGAGCGAGAAAAATGCCTAGTTAATATAAGTAAATCTATCAGGATAACTCACAGAAATGAGGAAAACTAAACCTCTCCACAACATCATTATAGCCAAGTCAGCATTAGGACAAAGTAAAATCAGCAATACAACTTCCTTGCGGCTTGCACTGTATCACGTCATAAACAAGCCAAGCCTCGCAGCTAACTTTGCCCTACTAAGAAAAAAAGTTATGAAGATAATGCTAATAGACTTCTGCAACAAGATCGCCACACAGCTCGATTCGATGCCATATCGCTAAGGGTTTCTAATCAATAATTATGATGCGCAAGTGGACCCATCTTGGCAGACGAGTGGGTCCTATACTACCTAATTTAGATGTAAGTGGCTTCAACTGTTTCTTCCATGTCGAAATCAGCCAACCTTGTTTCTTACGCCTATCTGGCGCTGGATGAGAGAGCAGAGGTCTACTGGGCAATAGAATTGAGAGCATACGCAAAACGTGACCGAGCCAACGAAGTTTTTGGAGCCTAATTCGTTTTTTCTAACGGGGAGCATTTTTTGGCAGATCCAAAACTACGTCTACGGATGTCAACGTTAGTTATTCGTTGTTGGTAACCAACATGTGATATGCTTACTTAGTAAAAAAGCAAATTATGCTTAAGAGATCTAATAGCAAGTATAAATGGGGCAGTTTAAACTAAAATTTCCCACTTGAAACATTGGTTATCAAATTGGTTGTGTGATGCGCTTTCCATTGAAAAAGACCTCCGTACCCAGAGCTCGAAATATTCGACAAAATCAGATAGACAGCGGATGCAAACAACTCGTAACGCAACACGAGAAACAGGTAAATAATCTTTTCCCTGTCGTGAAAAATGTTTATTTTAAAGCTTATGTGCTATACTTCTCAAACAACGATTGTCGAATGCCTGTAAGCGCCTAAAATCGCCAACTCTAAGAGGCCAAGTTTCACTAGCGTATAATGAAACTGCGCGTAAAGATACATTGAAATACTCGCGTTTCCCCATAAATAACGAAGGTTAGAGAAAGCCACTCTAGCTTTCGCGATTCTTAATCTTACCCCGTCGGAAATATTGCCTAAGTTATTGATAGAGCTCGCAAAATATATAAACCTATCAACTATGTCTAGATCTTCATTCTGCAGTCCCAGCGTTGGAGTGAGTGGTGGGTGATCCTGTAAAAGTATCTTTCATTTAGAGGATGCGAATTTCATACCGCTAATCATGATACTGCTAATCTATTCAAACTGGCCTGGGCAGAATCTAGATTTTCGAATAATATTACGATATCGTCCGCATAGTCAAAACCAATTAGCTTAGACTTCAAAATATCTTCAAACTTTTGTCGGAAGGACAGTTGATGAAGCTTGTCTAAATCAATGTCGGGCTTATTCTTATTTATTTTCTCAGAAAATTTTAGTGCAAATCTAGAACGGATTAGTGCATGTTCCGAGTCGACATAAATGTTCCAAGAAGAACAACAATTCTGGTTGCAACCACGCCATCTATAACTAATTGCTGCATGATCTATTTGAGTCCACCTTTATCCGGGTGCTGGAAGACCCCATGTGGTGCAACGTCTAACACTACGTCTGAAGTTTGTGCTACTTAAGTATAGACTATGTTCTGTGCAGCTATCCAAAAGCCGTTCAACATTATCGTTGCGCTTCAAGCTTAAAGTATATCTTCCACCTAAATTAAATTTCTCGTTATTTAAGCTCCCAACTTGAGCATTCATGTCACCCATAACCAAGACTGTATCGGAACTTCGTGTTCTACTTAGTAAAGATCTTAGTTCTGAGTAAAAAGCGTCCTTGCTTTCGTCTGTGCTGCAATTGGTAGGAGCATATGCAGATACAATAAGAGGCATCGCTGATAACGGATTTGTCGTTGATTTTAGTAAATGTATTTAAATGTGCCGTACACAATCGACTATTTAAAGTGATCCAATAAATTAAGCAAGCTTCAATTCGAGCGCTAAGGACAATACAAACGCCCCATTTACCGACTTGAGAGAACTTCGTGGAGCCAGATTTTCGAAACCAATAACGCGTAGATAGGGATGATGCAACCAGTTCTGTAATGCACGTAGGATCCTGTATTCTAGTTTCAGATACGCAACATATGTCGATTTCGAATTTATACAACGTACGTGTACGAACTTGCTGTCCAAGTTGTTTTTATGTTCGCACATTAACTGCGCCTACGTTCAAACCTAACCTAGGTTTAATTAATGATCGTCTACTAGAACTATTTTTTGAAGTTAATATTTTGCGGTGTGTCAGCTTGAATCTTTCCAATGCCGCGTTTTGCGTACGCAGGTAATAGCTGTACACGGGCAGTTACACAAAGATCCGATTTTTCACAATTTCCGATTTTGTTTTGTCTTTGATCGGGTTGACTTGTTCTTCGTTCAACTGGAAATGCGGTTCTATCACATCTTTTTTTACTGGCGACGTTTCGGTGCCTACTTTCCAGCACCATCCTCAGGCAACACAGTACAACAATAGCAGATTTAAGCAAATGTGGTAACCTCGTTCCAAAACCATTCTATTTATATATATTTGACTCAACATTAGTTTTAATCATAGAATTTGTCTCAGTAACTAAACTCAATATATAACTATTTATAATTAGCAGACCAATCATTACCTCACGTATACATAATCTCATCTCGTATGCAGAATATTGTAGGGGAGAGAGACAGTATCGAACCTTTTGTTATTTGTTATAACTGTATTGCTACTATGTCACGGTAATCAACATTCAAAAATGATAAAACTAAAACCTTGACTGTCATATACTGTATTTTATTTAAAGCCGGGAACTCTAATGTATACAATGGTGTATGAGGTAATGCGCACAGCAACAAATTGGTTCAAATATGGAGCAGCAAGTTACGTAGATGGATGGAGAGTGAATGTCATAGAGACGCTTAGGTGAACGATTAAAGAGAGAAAGATAGAGATAGTATGGAACAACTAACGTTTTTCAAAAACACTAATCGTAAGCACAATGCGAAGTTAATCAACTATTAGAAATAATTGCATAAGAATATTTGCTCATATGACTAAAATAATTCATTATATCTATATACATATATATCTAAATATAATATCGTAACACCTTTATATATATATATATATATATATATATATATATATATATATATATATATATATATATAGAAAAGGACCATTGTTAATTATTAAACATGAATAATTTCTATTCTTATTATATATTTATTTATTACGTTAGTCACACCTTATATCAATATATAAAATACATGTCAATATGTATAAAAACATATATATGAATATAAGCAACAGTGTGAGACCAACATTCCTAATCCTATATATATATATATATATATATATATATATATATATATATATATATATATATATACATTAGTAATAAATATTTATTAGGTTATGCACACCTTATATTAATATATAAAATACATATCAATATGTATAAAAACATATATATATATATATATATATATATATATATATATATATATATATATATAAGCAACAGTGTGGATCAAATATCTTTAATCCTATCTATATATATGTATATATATACGTTTGCATATTTCTAATAAATTATTATTTTTCTTTGTTCTTACTGTTTTTTAATTTTTTTATTTACCAATTAATCAAATTGTATCTTTATTTATTCACACCTTATATAAATATATAAAATACATATAAATATGTATAAAAACATATATATATAAATATAAGCAACAGTGTGAGTTAAATGTCTTATATATATATATATATATATATATTTACCATCTCAAATAAATATATAATTTTAATGGTAATGTCTAAAATGATTAATGTCCGTATATATATATATATATATATTATGTATATAGAATAAACCTATCAATCTACCGATAGGCCTATCTATATATCCGTCTATCTATCACATTTTTAGTTCCTCTTAAAAGGATACATGATAGCTATTAACCATGAATATCTTCTCTAGGACTTACGTATTATTCATTTATTAAGATATTCCTACCTTACATAAATATATAAAATATAAGCAACAGTGTAAGTCAAATGTGTCTTATCTAATGTCCTATCTACTAACCCTTGCTAAATCGGTATACCCTCTTCTGGAACATTTTTTTTATTGAGAAAAATAAGTATATAGGAAATTGATATTGGTACAGATCATTCGCAATCAGTTTTCTATAAGCGAGGTTTTTTACTTAGGTTCCCACTTAATTCATGTTCCGCAGCCTCACGTTTTCTGACCATAGAAAATGCTTCATTAAATATTGGGCCTAATGATTTTTCTACCGATGTTACATTCATTACACCTTTTCCTGATTTTATTTCAATTGACTCTCTAATTAGTCTAGTTAATCTGTTGCGGTTGCATAACGCGATGCGTTTACATCCTTCCCAGTCTATTTCATGACCCGTTTCCTTCGAATGCCTAGCTAGGTCTGATCTTTGAATGTGTCCATATTTGCAGAATCTAGATTTTCGAATAATATTACGATATCGTCCGCATAGTCAAAAGCAATTAGCATAGACTTCAAAATATCTTCAAACTTTTGTCGGAAGGACAGTTGATCAAGCTTGTCTACATCTATGTGGGGCTTATTCTTATTTATTTTCTCAGAATATTTTAGTGCAAATCTACAACGGATTAGTGCATGTTCAGAGTCGACATAAATGTTCCAAGAAGAACAAAAATTCTGGCTGCAACCACGCCATCTATAACTAATTGCTGCATGATCTATTTGAGTCCACCTTTGTCCGGGTGCTGGACGACCCCGTGTGGTGCAACGTCTAACACTACGTCTGAAGTTTGTGCTACTTAAATATAGTCTATGTTCTGTGCAGCTATCCAAAAGCCGTTCAACATTATTGTTGCGCTTCAAGCTTAAGGTATATCTTCCACCTAAATTAAATTCTTCGTTAGTTAAGCTCCCAACTTGAGCATTCATGTCACCCATAACCATGACTGTATCGGAACTTCGTGTTCTACTTAGTAAGGATCTTATTTCTGAGTAAAAAGCGTCCTTGCTTTCGTCTGTGCTGCAATTGGTAGGAGCATATGCAGATACAATAAGAGGCATCGCTGATAACGGATTTTTCGTTGATTTTAGTAAATGTATTTAAATGTGCCGTACACAATCGACTATTTAAAGTGATCCAATCAATTAAGCAAGCTTCAATTCGTGCGCTAAGGACAATACAAACGCCCCATTTACCGACTTGAGAGAACTTCTTGGAGCCAGATTTTCGAAACCAATAACGCGTAGATAGGGATGATGCAACCAGTTCTGTAATGCACGTAGGATCCTGTATTCTAGTTTCAGATACGCAACATATGTCGATTTCTAATTTATACAACGTACGTGTACGAACTTGCTGTCCAAGTTGTTTTTATGTACGCACATTAACTGCGCCTACGTTCAAACCTAACCTAGGTTTAATTAATGATCGTCTACTAGAACTATTTTCGATATTTGGCAACCTGATATTGGGCTTAGTGATATCATCGTCATCATGCACAGCCGTACAATAGCCAAAAGTGACTAATGTTTCACTGCCATATAGACATTAGTGTTTCATGGTTATTTATCGACTGTAAAAGAACACTAGGTCGCCCATTCCAAGTGCGGATGGTTTGAATTCGGAGTTTTCCTTCTCTTAGTAAGTCTGCCAACCAAGGCTGATGAGCACTACCTGCCAGATGCCTATGCTATTTCAACGCATTTACTAATTTCTACGATTACATTTAGCTTCTCGGGATCATTCACCGATAACGAATTAAACCTATGTTATTTTTTATTAATACTTCGTAAGCCAACATCATAAAACATTTTTTATTTTACTAGCCTTGACTAAATTATCTATCGGGTGCCCTGATTGTTTGAGATGATAGTAGAAGTATATAACTGATATGAATTCAGGAATTTATTAGAATCATCACTGATATGAGAAAAAAACATAACTAAATAATAAAAAGTCGATATGCTTTTATATGATTATTTCTTGTTTTCATCATGACTATCATCATCAACAACAAAATCGTCATCATCACCATTATCATCGTAATCATCTTCAAAGACGGAAATATAGAGGCTTTTAATGACACATATTTAACAACTATATATAAAAACTAAAAGGAAAATAAATTAAACTGATAATAACTGTAATTTTGGAAAAGAAAAACTGATCAATAATAATTAAGACCAAAAAAATATTCAAGAAGACTGATTTGAGAAGTGAAGGATCTAGTTCAGATGGAGATACTTAGTGGAGCAACATAAAACTCTACACATACCGTTATTGCCAAGTCAGCTTTAAAGCAAGGCGACATTGGCAATACAACTTCCCTGCGGTTTTTATTGTATCGCCTCATAGAAACAACCGAACCTCGCAATTTTAATAATGATATAATATCGTCTGCATGAGCAGCATCAACTAATCTATCGCCAGGTAGAACTTCGACGTGTGCACCGTGAACGTATAGAAGAATATAGTTCACAACAGCATCTATTACAAAATTAAACAGAAATGGGGAAAGTGGAAGTCCGTGACGGACACCATTGCTAAAAGTCAAGTTGAGCTCTAATTTATTGTGGACCTTAACTATTTTCCTAGAAAACACGTAAAATATTTGCAAATTTAGCGGGCATAACAATTTACGACAGATTATCACATGACACTGATCGAGCGTTTAACATTATGTATGATATTATCTATAAATCTCGTCCTGATCATAATGCGGTATCTTCTTCTCTAGTATGTGGTTCACGCGAAGCGCTAAGACAGTGTAAAAGAATGGAAGGAACTAGCCTTGATATCACTACAGTCAAACTTATACCACAATGACCATCATACGAATTCCAATTGTCAATTTTGAAGATCGGAATGATGGCTGCCTTGCTCCAAGCCACTGTCACGGTTTCCTCATTCCATATATTCCGAAAAAGTTTAATCAATACCCTCATAATTATTTCGCCACCATCCTTAAATAAAATCGGAAAAAGCTCACCAGGGCCTACAACTTTCCAATGTTTAATTGATAAGATTTCAGTCTCACTTTGTAACACTAACGGCTGTTCGAGATTAACGTTCTACATTGTTCATACAAGTATACTTTTAGAGATCTAAACTGATGTAGATGCCCAGGAAACATGATCTAAGGATCATATTTCCTGGGCAGTTCAGTCCAACTATCATGACAACATATTTTATTATTTACTATATTATATATAGTTGCAATTATTATTGTTTCGCTAGCTTAATTTTCTGTCTCACTGTTTCTTACTCTAATTTGGCGCTGGCTGAGAAAAAAAATTCTCTGCCGTGAAATACGCAAAGCGTTTCCGAGCCAGCGCAATTGGTAGTGTCTTATTTGTTTGTCTAATGAGAAGCACTTGCTGGGAATTTCAAAAACACGTCTACGGATAGCAGCAATGCGTAATCGTATTCGGTAACTTATATAGACTATGATTTTCAAACAAATACCAATTTTCAGACAAATACCAACAAGTGTATAATATCTTAAATTCTAAAGTACCGAGTTTCCCTATTGTGTAACAAAACTGCACGTAAAGGTGCATTGTACACACGATCGTTAGGTAAAAGTGAAGTACCAGTGTATCTACATGAATTAACGGAGTTACTGAAAGCTACTCCAGCTTACGCGATTCGCTTATTAACATCGCCCATTCCTAGTCATGCTTTGTATTCAGAGTTTTCCTTCTCCTAGATAGTCTGCCAACCTAGACTGATGAGCAATATCTGCCCAGATGCCAGTGGCTAAAGTTTACTTCAGCAGCCGAAACTTCCCTTTCACGTCTGGAACGATTGCTCTCATTCTATCACTACGCATTTAACAATAAACGTTACTGAGCAGCTAGACCAAACTCGAGGCTTCACATGAAACAGGGTGATGCTTGTGTCCCTTTTAGACTTGGCAATGTTTATGCCACCATTTCCGGGTTGACTAGCTTGGGCCCACCGGTCGTCAGACCGGTATTTCTATGTCTACGGGCACTTGAGTTATTTTTCTCCTGCACAGTTCTGTTGGCTTGTGTTTTTCATTTTAAATCATATTCAGCTTCGCAATTACGGCACCTCGTCATTTTCTATTGAATTTCATTATGCCTGTCTTTGTGTAAAAATCCAATGAACCTTTCTGCAGCTAGTCTGCTGTCATATGGCAGCACTCCATAATTCGGTTCTTTCTGCATTTATATTGAAAACTTTTTTACATGAAATAAAGCACCGTATTTGCACAGAATGAATAGCTGAGCATTCAAATTCTCGTAATTTTAGCCATGATGACCGACTCGCTGTAATTTGTTTACCGGCAGCGTTCTCTCTTAAATATTGTCCCCACTGAAGGAATACACCAGTTACGAAGCTCAACCGATGGCCACCATAAGATATCTCGCAAAAATTTACGAACATTAATGCAATTTAAGTGAAACACTATTAGCGATGATACCCCTGTACTACCCGAATGGAGTTTCGACATAATGCGTCAAAGTTACTCATAGTTGTCCTTGCTGATCCTTAGGTAATGCAATTTAGACGTCTGGCTTATTCGGCCATTATGTCTCACAATCTTAGTTTGCTCACTTTCTGAAAAATGTAGATCTTGATTTGTTTTTTGTTATTCTATTTCACTAACCGAAAAGCATACTTTCATTACTTGATCTTTGTTGTGCGAAGCATTGTTTTTAGTCTACTGTTCTCATTTGTGATCCTGGTTTCTGTCCTTGCTTCGCGCAATAAGAATCAGGTAATAAATCAATTACCTGTCCCGAAAGACATTTCTTGATAGCATAATTAAAAGCGTATTTTTTCTGTCCATATATTTGCTATAATAAATGCATGAAATAAAGAAAATTTACTTACGTTTGGCATTCTAATGTGTCAATTATGGGAAGGCCTATTTTTGTTTTAACAGCGATCATTTAACACTCCGCTTATTATAAATGAATTTTTATTTTCTCGTTTCTTTTTTAGATCTCATTGGTCTTAACAGACGAAAATCTAAATCACACAAAAACGCGCAACAAGCTCAGTGTAAACCAATTAAGCAGACCGGTTGTACTAAAAGTGATCATGGTGCTGATGAATTCCGCTTAGAAAGTAGCTTTTCGGGTATTCAATTTTTGGACTCGCTTACTATGCCGAGCGTTGGATCTAACTTGCTCGTCTGGGAGTATGAGGCATGTTTACAAATAATAAATTTTATGGACTCTCTGCTGTGGTCTTAATTTTGCGTTGACTACGTGCATTTTTCAACGTTTACTATTTTGTAATTCATTAGTCCATTGTTTTTTTAATGCCGATGTCTCATTACTATATATGTATGTTTCCATAATTTCTTGTGCGAATGTTGCGAAAATAATTTTTATCAAGTTTCCGGTGCTCTCCTAGTGAGGTCACCATTATATTGCTCAACAACTTCAATTGAACCATAAAATGCAACTCTTTTATAATTTATCCAACTCGTCCTTAGGGTCTGCCTTTTATCTCAGAGTGGAATTACCTCTACGGGTCTGTGGAGTTCCGATATTTTAGCTAATGCCTCCGTTTGCATAGGGGTCGCCCTTTTTCTGAGAACATTAATTTATCATCTCTAATAAACGGGAATAACAATGCCGAATACCTGCTATCGCCTGGTAGAGGCGGTCCAATGGCATGTTTTCGGCAATGCAGAATCGCAGATATTAAAATTTTGATAGGCTCGTTAGAGCTTGAGTGGCCAGTCCTGAAGTTTGACACATTTAAAGTCTGAGTACACAGTCATCAAGTTTGACTGGACGAACCGGTGGTGCGTGTCGTTTGTTGATTTATCGGCAGCGGTTTGCTTAGAACTTTCAATGCGTCTGACCTATAACGCAATCCAACAGCGTATTGCACCATTGACCTCCTAAACCACAAGCCGTACACAACTAGTTATGTCAGTTTGCTTCACCGCAATGCAAAATTCCAATTTAAACGGCTACTTGCACAGAAAGATCGATTGACAAATTGTTCGAATTCTAGCTCAGATAACCTCGAAGCAATACCTGGGCTATGATGATGGTGCAAACTCATCAGATCTGCACCATTCTGGACAGTAGGCGTAGCTGGGATGACGCGATTAACGCTGTCCAACATAGGAGAGATGCCGTATAATTTAACAGCGCCGCCTCCGAGCATCTATTGGTCAATGCCGGCTTTATCAGCTGCAAGGCCGTTTTTAACTAAGTCTGCAGAATGGCTATAGCGGCAAAATGTTCGGTTACACGTGAGTTGGAATTAGATCGCTCATAATCGCCATTATCCTCATGTCCAACAGCATTACAACCAACTTTGATAACTTATGCTTCACTGCTATATAACCAAATGACAAATAGATAAATCTTATAATACAATTAACATTTAATAATGACAAAATTACAAAAATAGCAATTTAAAGCATAAAATTGTCAATGGAGAGTTATTTATGAAGTGGAGCTTCTAGTTCATATGGAGACAATTACTAGGCAACACACAAAAATTTGGCAACGTATGCCAATACACAGCACCATTATGGCCAAGTAAGCTTTAAGTCAAGGCGAGATCGACAATACAGGTTCTTTGCCGTTTTCACTATAGCACTTCATTAGCCTGAAGACGTCTTAAAGTTAACTCTGACTAACTAATAAACAAATGTTCAAAAGATGATTCTACTAGAAATCTGCAACGAGATCCTCACTGAGTTCAGTTCGGTGTTATATCGCACAGAGTCGCCCAACAAGAACTATGATGCATTTGTGAACACCATCCTAGTAGGCAAATAGGACATATACAGCCTAGTTTCCTTGTAGTTGACTTTAGCTTATTCTACCATGTCAAAATATGTCATTCCTGTTTCTTATGCAAATTTGGCGTTGGTTGAGAGAATAATACTCTTCTGGAGAGTAGAATTTAAGGCATATACAAAACGTAACTGAACCAGCGCAGTTGCTGGAACCTTATTTATTTGTCTAATGAAGAGCAATGTTAGTCGCTCAACAAATACGCATGCGGAGTCAGCGTTGTTTATTCGTTGTTGGTAACCTATATGGACTATGCTTCTCAAGCAATGGTGGTAAAATTACAGTAAAATTCTAGAGTCTTCAATTCTTAAGGATCAAGTTTCGCTAGTATATAACAAAAGTGCACGTTCGAATGCATTGCTTACACGAACTTCAAGACAGAGAGTTGCCCGTGTTTCTCCATAAATGGTAAGAATTAGCGAAATCTACTCTAGCCTTTGTGATTCTCATATTAAACTCATCCTGCATATTGCCTGAGATATTGGTTCAGCTACCGAGATATGTAACCTTATTCATTACGTTCAACTCGTAAACTTGAAGTTGTAGAGTTTAAGTGAGTGATAGGTGATCATGTTGAAATAACTTTTAATTTAGAGGGTGCGGGTTTCTTACCAAAAGACGTAATGACGATGGCAAATCTATCCAACATGGTCTGGGTTGAATCTCAGTTGTTCAATCATAATACAAAAGCTTCTCCATAGTTAATATCAACTAATCTACCGACGGGGAGAACTTCGGCGTCTGCATCCTGAAAGTCTGGACGAATATAGTTCATAATGGCATTTATTACAAAATTAAACAAAAATGAGGAAGCGGATATTCTTAACAAACACTACTAGTAGTAGTAAAGTTATTTTATAATTTAATTTAATATGTAGATCCTAGCGCAACCAGAAGTGTTTTTGTAGAGAACATGTAGAATATTTACACACATAGTAGACATACCAGTTCTCGCCAAAACCTCTAATAGTGCGTTGCGGTCTATTGTGTCAAAAACACTTGATGCAAAAACGAACTGCTATTTTGGGACGCCCTTATATATCTATATGTTCAAGTACTTTCTTTATGGTAAAAATATTATTAATACAATCTCGTTTTGGCTTGAATCCGGTTTGTTCTTCACTAGTATTTGATTAACGCGAAGCGCTAAGACGGCGTAGCTTTATCAAGTCATATAACTTCGATACGACTGGGGTGAAGTCTATAACACGATAGTTATCACATGAATTACGAATGCCTTTTTTAAGGTAGGTATGATGGTCAACTCGTTTTATTCAAACGGCACGATCTCGTCAATTCATGTAGTACGAAAAGGATTAATCAACGCCCAATAAATTTTCTCCACCATTCTTAAATAAGGTCGAAAACAGATTACCGAAGTCTGCAGCTTTGCAATTTTTAAGAGATAAGATGGCATTGGTTGTTCGAGGTTATCATTCCACATTGCTGATGCAGGCATACTTTTGGATACTGGGACTGTTTCTGGTGCTCATGAAATTGATCTGAGATGTTTAGCCTATCTATCACGACGACACACGTTATCCATTTCCAAATTTCTTTTGCAATCATTTATTTTTTCGCTAAATTTTAATATTCGGAAATTTTGCGCGATTGAGTTAGAAGAAACATTAGCTTTTACATGATGCGAACGCTTCTTCCATACGTTCAACTTTCCTTGTCAAAAATAATTCAAGATCGACTTTTATAAATTTCTTAAATTGGCTTCTTATAGCACTACAAGTAATAAAATAAGAAGATATACAAAGAATTCGGCGTCTGGTTTCGAGAATCTCCACGGAATTTCCAAAGACCCAAGAATTTATTGTACGGGAACGTAAAATGCGACCTGCGCCCACGGTATTCTAGAAATTTGATCATCGAGAGCAACTAACCTCGATTTTTGAAAAGATTTACATTTTTGTTGTAATGATGAATATCCTAGTTTATTCTTATTTAGCCCCCTGGAAAATGGGAATTCAATTCTACAACGCTTAAGTACATAGTCCGAGTCAACATACCCGTCCCAAAACTTGCGGCAGTTCAGGATAAAACAACGCCATTTATAACGAGTTTATTTATGACCTATTTGACTTCACAGTTTTATAAAGTCTCGAAGATGTCATTTGGAGCAGCGCCTCACTTCACGTCTTAAGCTTGTGCTAATCATGTATAATCTATGCTCCGCGCAACTATCAAACAGTTGTTCATTATTATCGTTGCGCTTTGAGCTTCTGCCATCTGGATTAAATTCTGCCTCACTTAAGCGCCTAACGTGAGAATTCATGTCACCCATAACCAATAATATGTTTAAACTTCTCGCTCTACTTAGTAGATAACTAACTTTGGAGTAGAAGGCGTCCTTGTTTTCGTCTTTGCTACATTCGGTGGAAGCATATGCAGGCAAAACGAAAAGACAATGTTGATAAATGTTTGTCGCGTTGATTTTTGTAGATGATTATAAGCTTGACGCACTTGGTCGTCTATTTACAGGTATCCATTTAATTAAACAGGCTTCAGCTCGTGATCTTAGGATAATACCGACTCCTATTTGTCTATCCTTAAAACAATCTGTGGCACTAGAGTTGCGGAGCCAATAATCGAAATATCTTACTTTATATTTTCGGGTATACCGAATATGTCAATTTTTAATTTATCCAAAGTATGTGCTAGAGCTTCTTGTTATCCAATTTGTTTCAATGTTCGCATATGAACTACACTAACGTCAAAACCTAACTTAGGTTTAAGAAATGGTAGTTTACTAGAACTATTTCTATATTTGAAAATCCGACATTGGGCTTAGTTATTTCAGTTATGAACAGAGCTGAATTATGGGCATCAGTCATGGAGTCTATGTACCACTACACGAGAAACTGCCGGCAGCCTAAGCGGCCTATGATAGAGACAGGGGGTTCTCAAATCACCGACATGTTTTTCGGATACCTATGGAATGTGTGTTGAAGAAGGATGGGTCTTTGAGGACAACAGCGGATTTCCGTCAGTTAAATTCAGTCACAACGCCTGACCCATTTCTTATGTTTGCGTTGAAAGAAATGTTTTTGTGCATTGCTCGTGGAAAGTGGTTTGTAGTACTTAATCTCAAGCAAGGATTTTGGCATATTGGTGTGCACCTGAAACATTGGTGGAAGTTTGCCGTGCAGGTACTGAAAGACAATCAGTTCACACGTGTGCCTTTCGGTCTGAAAAACGCTCAAGAACTATTCTGTAGCACGATGAATGCATTTGCGGCAGACTTGCCAGCCACTGTTTTAGTTTTTGCAGCCAGCAGAGCGCAGTTAGAAGCGTGCATACATTCACTACCGCACAAGGTGCTGCCATGGCGTGTACACCTTTATCCTGATAATATACAAATCATATACCAATTAAGGTTTCTTGGTCATGTCATTTCCGTAAAGAGATATTAGTTATTCGTATTATGTCAATCCGGTGCAGGAGTACCTTCAGACCTAGAGCAAGAAAACTAGTGCGGCGAAATTTCGGCATGATAAACATTACGTACTATAACTGGTTCGAAGAGGCCGTTCTGCTGGACAGAGAAGACGCAACAGTTTTGATCAATCCGAGGAAAAGCCGTTAGAGGCAACTGTAATCTCGTCTCAAATGAGCCAGATGTAAACCGTTACAGAATCATTAGACATCAGTATCGCCGCAGTACTGTGTGCTGTTGGTATCCCGGAGCAATACGCCACTCGCATGTTATCTAAAGTGGAACGGAACTTTATCGCTACCTAAAAGTTGTTTCTGTCAGCGCTGTGGGTATTGCACAAACTTCTGCACTACGCCATCTGTGAACCTGTATACAAGTGTATAGATCATAGAGCATTTTTGTATTGAAGGTCGCTGCGCGTTCATAAGTCCCGTTTGCATCTGGCAGCGGACGAACTGACAATACAGTAGAATTGGGGCGATGACAATGTCTGCGGATGCGTTGAGTTGAATCAATACGTATTGAATTTTAGGCGTTGTACAGGCCGAGCAGAAACACGAAATGTGTCAGCACGCGTTTGAGCAGCTTTGGTTCCTGGGTGGAAGGAATATTGGCCCGCAAATGGTGATGTGATGCAGTGGCATGGGCTGTAAGGTTTACGGGAGAACGTCTAGTTTTTTTCATGGAATTTGGATATATCTGGCGCCAAGAGGCTGTCGAAACATTGCAGTTCCGGCTGTTCTGGAGCGGCATGAAGAGAGACATTCTAAACTATTGCCAGAAATACGTCATCTGCTGAAAGTGTTAGTCATATAGCCGCGAGAAGGTCACACCTGTGGCGTTTAATGCTATATTGATGACTTAATTCCTACAAGTTGATATAGTAGATTCATTGTCAATGGCTCGCGGTGGTACGACGTATACATTCACAATGATCTATAACTCGACGCGTTGGGTAGAATTTGTGCTGCTATCTAACATCGAGACTACTCAACTCATTCAGTGTCTCTGAATTAATTGTCATTTAAATGCTGTTCGTTGCGAAGATCTAATATATATGCAAGTATGTATTAGGTGTTGCGAACCTAGTAACAAATTATTTCAGTTGTGACCAGAAGGATAAGCCAAAGGCAGCATGAACGGAAAGTATAATCTCATGCACATTCGTTTCGTGCTTACTGGCGACTCATCAGTAGGAGCCGGTATTACGCCCTTTAACCACTATATATTTGGTAGAAGAATGTGGAATAATAGGACGGTACAATCTCCTAGACGAATGTGTAAACCTGCAATAGTGAAGCTAACATCATATAAAGTCTACGACAATGCGATTTCAACGCTAACTCACACTATATAATATATATACCGAGTCTGTAAAGGATACTAACACTATGGCTATTGTGTTAGTAACTGATACCTTTTTGAAATCGATGAGTACCGGATACTAACACTATGGTTTCCGAGCCGGTACATGATACCAACCTGATGGATATAAATTTATGCTAAAGTTCACCCAAATTGAGAATTACAACAATTTCCTGAACACCTGTTACTCCAGTTAAACCATACACTCTGGCCTTCATCGATATCAGTTATCACATTTCGCGGTAAGCATGACATCATTCAATTCAATATATTACAGTTAAATACTGTT
>JAQBSW010012395.1:0-16920 GCA_029291075.1 Eudiplozoon nipponicum | reverse complement strand
ACAATTAGTGATAAATTTAAACCACCAAGGCTGATTGAAAATAATATTATTAAAAAAAGGAAATATTCGTTTAAATTCTAGAACATTCTTTGTTTAAATACATTGCAGTATATATACTATTGAATTGTGCGTAATTCGAGATTCTGTATTCTGTAACTGTTCTGACGTGATTTTCTCTAGCAAGCTGCATATGTCATTTTATTTCTCAGTTTTAGTTTTACAAATCTTGATCTTCACAATATAATCCTGCAACTAATTTGTGCATATTGTGAACGTTCAGGAACAGGTAATTTAATTATTGCGTTTTTCGCGTCTAATCTCTTTCCAGGTTATTGACTCGAGTGTAATTTTACGTAAGAAGTACATAGTCCTTCCCTATTACTAGATTAATCAAATACATATTCAAATATATATATATATATATATATATATATATATATATATATATTCATCAACCCCTCCCCCTGCTATTAAATACTTTGCTAGTCACAATTCCATTCACCTCCACATATCCTACCCTTGATTTGTTATTTCAATGGTAGGGCCAGTTGGCCTTTGATGCCAAATAAATGTATTATTATTATTATTATTATTATTATTATTATTATTATTATTATTATTAAGGGTGATTAACATGGAGACTAATCTTAAGTACACTTATAATTTAGCTGAATATATTGTAGTCATGAACTTAATAGCTATGCAAGAGAAGACCAGCTTATCAGACTCATATAGGCATATTAGAACTGAATCCGACTTGGCGTCTATGGGGTTCGTATTAACTAATGGGGTTGGAGCCTCTAAAAAATATGGTGACCGCGCCTGTCCAGAAATTATTATTCTACCACTATAAAAATCCGAAAAACATTCAATTTCGGTCTGCGATGCCCAAATGATATTTAAAGCTTACCAAATTGTGAACCCTATGTAGAAATTTGCTGCAGCAAGGACAGATGTGTCAGAGAATTTCAGAAGCACCCTAGATAATTTTAGAAACAGAACTGTTGATGAAGAATAGTACAATGCCTTTGAGTTTTTAATAGCCGAAATCCAACAGGGATATCATCCAGGAAGGTCGGCACAAATGTGCAAATTGCTACGCCTAGAAAGTATGGGGCGTTAGCTTCCATCAGAATTTCATGAACACCTTTGTGAAAAAGTTTCCGGATTGAATATATCCCGAGATGTGGTAAACTCCATTTTTGTAGCTGTGCTACCATCCAGGCTTAGAGCCACGTTAGATGTATTTGAAACAATGAATGTTGATTGGCTAAATAAACTTAGAGGACTAGACGATGTGCATAAATTGCAGGAATCGTAGGTACACACTGTAACAGAAGATTCAGTTATGGTGCAGCTAGACAGGCAGATGCAGAAACTATCCTGACACTACAAGAAAATGTACGCTACTTTAGTAGCGAAGTTGCAAATATGAATCTCAAAATTGATGACATGGCGAGAACTATTTCGCAATTTCAATGTCAAGATAGAAATTCTAGACGTGCAAGTAATCACTGGTGTCAACGCTTCGATGGGCCGCGTGGATGGCATAAGGCATATTGTGAATATGGACGAAGTGGCAAGTGACAAGAAGAAAACTGCATATACCCGATTTTAGGTGGACCCAGATGGAAAGGAAGCACAAAAACAGTAGAGAAAAATTTCTCACCGGGAAAAGTATAAAATCCCCGCAAGTAGGAGGTGGGGTTCCATTGCAAAGGCTCCCTGATGTGCCTATAAAATATATACTTAAAGCAAAATCGAAAGATGAGACAATAGCGAAAAGCACCGACTCCAACGGCAAGAGGGTTAGATTCTGCATAAGCGGAGATCTTGAAAACTTTGCCGAATTATCAAGCAATAAGTTCATTGTTAGAGATGAATTAACCGGTCCGGAGTTTCTCATTGCCACAGGTGCAGAGGTAAGCGCAGTTGGGTCAGATGTGCTGGAAGCAGATTGCCTCACCTATAGGAATTATAGGTATGAAAAAACTTTCGGTAACTTTAGGACAGAAGCCTTCCTTTAAGTGGAATTTTCTGGTAGTCGATGTCAAGGACCACATCATTGGGATGGATTTATTGTCTCGTTTAAAACAGACACTAGATCCCAAAACGAATACCATCGGAGAAGGCGTGATGGTGTTAACACACTAAATCTAATAAATCAATAGTTAGAACAATCCTTTTACCCCGTCCCATATTCGCATGTGATTTTGCCGTAATCATCAAGAAGCACCTTGCAATTTTTCAACCTCTTAGTGTCAAGAGAAATGAATTGAAGTTAGGAGTAGAGCACCAAATAGAATTGGTGGCTCCAACCGTTAGCACAACACAAACATCAGATTTCTGTGTCTGATTTTCACCGATTGCGCGAAGAGGGAGTTTGTAGAAGGTCAAATTCCAATTTTGCTTCCCCAATAGTGGTATTTTGCAAACCTGAACCGGGACAATGGAGGGTTTGTGGGAATTATTGTCTATTGAACTCAGTGAATGAGGGTGATTCTTATCCACTCCCTAACCAGAGTACTCTGCTCCGAGACATAATAGGATATGAGGTTTATTCAACTTTAGATCTCCAGAACGCGAACTATCAAATACCGATGGAGGCAAGTTCTATAGCACTTACTGCAGCCATATTTCCAGGACGGGAATCGCATGAATTTCTTCAAATGCCTTTTGGGTTGAAGAATGCCAGTCATACATTCCAGCATTTGGCTGAAGAAGTCCTGCAGAATTGTCCATTTTCGAGGGTGTACATAGACGACATAATATTTTTCAGTCGATCACGTGAAGTACACCGTAAGCATTTGGAAACGGTTTTAACCAGGCTGGAACAATTTGGATTAATGGTCAAACACAATAACAGCAAAATTGAGTGCTCTTCGGTTTTGTCCAAGAGACCATGATATGTTCAAAAGCTCCTGAGGGGCAAGTGGTTTTTATGCGAAACCTCCAGAAATCAACCACGACCACATGCTCCGTTGGAGTTGCGTGCCAAATTTATCCAACAATTACAAGATACGGGACATTCATCCATAAAGGCCACCATTCGATTAGTTAACGATAGGCAAATTATTCAAAGCAGCGATTTTCACAAGACGCGTTGTTGAATAAATTGCCATCATGTGCTACCGAATTACAAGATCATAACGTTCCGTCGAAGTCAGACGAAATATCGGTGCCAGTGAAAACTGAACAAGGCACGACGTCGATGTCAGAGGCGCCATTATGCCCAACTCGTTAAGTAAGAGTACCATATCAGCCGACGAATAATGATGACGTCTATTATTAGCCGTATTTTTTTAGAAGTTGGTGTATGTAGAGGAAGATATTTCCTCCGACAAAATTAAAGTGACATTTATTGATAAATTTAAATCACCGTGGCTGATTGAAACGAATATTATTTAAAAAGAAATTATTCATTTATTTTCTAGAAAATTCTTTGTTTAAATACCTGACAGTATATATCCTTTTGAATTGTTCGTAATTTCAGTGTTGGTAATCTCTACCTGACTAGGCCAGACTTTCCTTAGCAAGCTGCATTTGTTTTCCTTTACTTTTAGGTTTACAAATTCTCGATATTCACAATATACACCTGCTATCATTTTGTGTTTTGAATCGTACATATTGGGGACGTTCTGGAACAGGTAATTTAATAATTCTGTTTTTCGCGTCTTATTTCTTTCCAGATTATTTGATCGGTTGTATTGCTACGTAAGGAATATACAGTCCGTTGCTTAACACTAAGTTTATATATATATATATATATATATATATATATATATATATATATATATAAGTTATAATAACATGGAAGCTAATCTTAAGTTTGAAGACAAAAGCAAGATTTCTCAAGATATTGCAGGCATGAACTTAATAGATGTGAACGAGAATACTAGCTTATCAGACTCAAATGGATATATTAAGACTGAAAACTAATTGGCATCTATGGGGTTCTCATTTACTAATAGGTTTGGAGCCTCTACAAGAATAACGTTGCACTATACATGTTTGATCAGAATAGGTATTAATAACTCTAGGGTTTTGCAATTATTAGGATAATCAAAGCTTTAAAAATCGGTATTAGGACTGAATTTAATTCTGTTTATTTTCATGTTTATTTTACTAATGATGATTTTGAGTTCAAAGTTCAGTAAGTAACCGATTATTTATGCATAACCATTAAGTGTACAACTTCTAACGAGATAAATATTGAAAGAAATATTGGCTGTGCTAAGAAAAAATTCGTGTTAATAAAGAGAAACGCATTATCGTATGATATACAACTACAATATTATATTAATTGAATTAGGCTATTCTTGGTATACGCAGTCGCTATTTTTAGTCGGATAGAAAAGTTTGTCAGACATGATTGAAGCTGTACAAAGAAAAGCTAATAAACACATTAACTCTGACTCGAGCATAATACATGCTAGTAGAATACAGTTTGTATCATTGCAAAACTTATGATTTAGGAGATTGTGCTACTGTATAAATGAATTCCTCTTGAATCTATGGAAAGCTGTTTATATTACCCATATAAAGAAAATTCATAGAGTTGGAAATATCTCTAACAATTAGCGATCAATTCACATTTACTTTGACACTAGCAGGCAACCTTTTGCTTTTTTAAAAATAAAATCAAAACAACAAAAAGACAACCATGGTATATCGATTGATGACCTACTTAAAATACCTTCAAATTTTATGAATGCGCTGTACAAGTATATAAAATGAATTTTGAGGGATGGGGAAATACCAATCGATAATCTAACGAAAGTAGCTAAACTATTAACAAAGGTAAATTAGCTAACGTACGCCAATGATTATAATCTAATCTCTATTATCCATTCATTATTGAAGATAATACTGATAATACTGACTGATACTAGATCATTTAGAATGTGTCCTATCGGTTGATTGTGATACAAGTCAACATGGCTCTACGAAAGGTAGATCGGCAAATACTAATATGCTTCCTATGTGGAAACATGATATTAAACCAGATGCGAAAAAGCTAGATCAATTAATTGTATTTATAGATATCTCAAAATCTTTTGACTCTATATCTTTTGATGCTATTTTGAAAGCGATTAATTGATTGAATATTGATCCGATTATTTTTAGATTACTCAGATACTATTTTTATTATTGAAGAATGAGTATTGAAGTAAATGGATTGAGATCAAAACTGCAAAAAGTAACAAGTAATGTTCCACAAGGATCAATTTTGTCGCCAATTTTATTTAAAATCATATTTGCACATTTGGAAACTAAGATCCTTAATGGTCGAGTTTGCAAATTTGCTGATGATTTCCAATATATCCGAAAAGAATCGAGTTTACAAAAAAAATGTGACACTAGATTTGTATGACCTAAGTAGGTATTTGATAACCTATGGCTAAGAATTAACAGTAAAAAGAAGAAAGCATTACAAATATGTAAGGGGAGAAAATTTAATTATGTTTATTTTCATGATGCTGTGATTAATGATGTTTTTGAGATCAAACTTCAGCAATAAATTAATGATTTAGGCATAACTATTCAATGTACAACTTCTGCTAGGATACATATTGAAAGGATAGTTAGCAGTGTTAAGAACAGATGGGCACTAATATATAGAAATAGCTTATCGAACGATATAAAATTACAAATGTATATAATGTGGATTAGACCAATACTGGAATATGCTACCTCTACCAGGAATCCATTGAAAAACGGTTTGTCAAATAAGCTATAATCTGTACAATTAAAAGTTTTGAAACATAATAGCCCTATCTCTTGTACTATATACACCAGTAGATTGCAGTTTGTATCCCTGCAAACTTATTGTTTCGGAGGATGTACTATTGTATAAACGTTTTCAACTTGAACCAGTATACTGGTGCCTATATAAATACAATACAAAAGATTCATGAGGTTGAAACTTGATGTGGACATATGGCGGTCTCCCTTACTTTGGTGAAAAGTGTTGCGGGGAAGTTATTTTCTTTTTTGAAAATTTACAAAATTTACAATCAATTGTCGAAGAAGCTTAGAGAATCGCCTCCATCTAAGATGTCTTTTAAATTTTTATGTACTAAACTAGAAAAAATATACAATCCTATTGATCTTTTTAATTTTGATTATGATAATACATGCTCGTAGTATAATAAAAGACAAGGATAAATGTGTTCAGCAATATACCTTCTTGAAATTTTTATTTCCATATTCTGTGTTATTAAATTGAAATGTTATTCATTATGAAAAGAACCACAAATTTGCTTTAGGTATTTAACGTAAATATTTTTTTTAAGGTCTCAATCATTCTGGTTCAGTAACCTGTGGATATCAGCGTATCCTGGTAAGCTTATTTATTTAATATAGTATATAAATTGCAAGTAATTTAATAATATTTTGGCTGGTTTATTAAATACTGAGGATACAGAGCAGTTGGCTAGTGGACTCAAGGATTGTAGCTTAAAAGATAATTCAGAGGAACTTAAGTGTTCCAAGATAGATGATCATTCCGCATATATGGATTTTCCGGGCCTGGCATCCAAGAGACCCCTATATGGTAGTGACCAAAGGGCCTCTACCAAAATTGGCGACCGCACCAGGATCCTCTATGCGGGAAGATATGATGTAAATGATCGTTTTTGCCGCAATTCTATGGATAGCAATGTTAAGCTTACCATGTACAGACCAGACAACCATTCTGAATGGGTCGAAGAAGCAAAATTTTATTTTAAACTAAAATGGATGACCGACCCTAGAGAAAGGTTTGTCTCGGCCTGGTGGTGCTTACCTGAGCCATTAAAATAGAATCTATTTAGACTCAGGAATTTGTTACTGAGAACGAACAAGAAAACGCATTTGAGCTTCTAGTAGAAGAAATCCATGGACGATATCAACCCGAGAGGATTGAACGGATGACTGACTTATTACGTCAGGAAAAGATGGGAAATCTACTTCCATCTGAATTTTATGACAGACTGATTTCAAAATCCATCGGGCTTGATATATCTGAGGAAGTTATAAATAGTATATTTGTAGCAGAATTGCCTGCTAGACTAAGAGCCGCCTTGGATGTATATGATACACTGGAACTAGAGTGGCCCAAGGAGCTCAAAGGGTTGGAGAAAGTGTATCGTCAGATGGAACCTAAGGTGTATGCAGTAACCGCAGATTCTACGCCTGGAGCAGCAACTCAGACATCTCTCAGAGAGACTCCTGACCATTGAGAATGAATTAAGTACCCGCCGCAGGGATGTGGGTTGGATAAAAAACAATAAGGAAAGTTCCAACAGAAGTAGGAAGTAGTCTTCCTGTAGCCTGGTCGAAGCTGCCGGAAAACTAATGAAGCCCCCGCTAATAGGAGCCGTAGGGGGGGGGGGTTTGCGCATGCAAGGCTCCAAGGTATGCATATTCGTGGCATACTAAAAACATCGAAGTTAGGTTCGGAAGCATCGATGGAAGAGACGCGCAGTAATACAGTCCGTAATTTTTTTAGATTTCGGCTGGCAGGTAATCTTAAAGAGGTTGCTGGTTATAGCAACAATAAGTTCGATCTGATCTGGTGGAAATTGATAGCCCCACATTCGATTACCAACTATGGGCTGCTAATGGAAGTCCAATTTAAGTTAAGGGAGTTAAAGAATTGTCAGTGACATTGGGGCAGAAATCTCCATTTACGTGGAATTTTCTGGTCGCTGATATAAAGGATAACATCAATGGGATGGATTTTTTTATCCATTT
The DNA here is from genome assembly GCA_029291075.1 of Eudiplozoon nipponicum. NCBI lineage: Eukaryota > Metazoa > Platyhelminthes > Monogenea > Mazocraeidea > Diplozoidae > Eudiplozoon > Eudiplozoon nipponicum. The sequence continues at coordinate 9,183 of JAQBSW010012395.1, read as the reverse complement.
TAATCTCGCTTTAGATCCCAAATCTAGGACCATTGGACAAAGCACTGGGATAGTGACTTATGCTGAGACTGGGACCTTAATAGTTAGGTCAGTGAGACTACCCAGACCCGTCGTCGCCGATGACTTGGTGGATGTCATCGAGAAACAACTGGCCGTGTTTCTGCCATTCAATGCTAAACGCAATGGTTTAAAGACAAGCATAGAACACCAAATCGAGTTGGTGGAACCACTACCTTGTTCGCCGAAGGCTCGACCGTTAGCACAACATAAGCAGCAGGTTGCCATTGAAGAATTTAAGCGGTTGAGAGCAGAAGGAATTTGTAGGCGTTCAAATTCTAAATTTGCATCTCCAATAGTAGTTGTTCCCAAACCTGAACCAGATCAATGGAAGGGTTGTGGAAACTATCGTCTACTGAATTCGGTAACGACAGGTGATTTATATCGTCTACCGAACCAGAGTACTTTTCTCAGGGATATAATGGGGTATGAGGTATATACAACGTTAGATCTGCAGAAGGCGTATTATCAAGTATCTATGGAGGCAGAATCTAAACCGCTCACAGCAGTGCGATTCCCTGGAGAAGGATCGCATGAATTTTTATGTATGCCTTTTGGGTTAAAGAATGCAAGTCAGACATTCCAGCGACTGACAGAGGAAGTTCTTCAAGACTGTTCATTTGCTAGGGTGTATATAGATTACATCATTATATATAGTCAATCTAGGGAGGAACACCGGGAGCATTTGGACATCGTTTTGGCTAAGCTGGAACATTATGGATTGGTAGTGACACCAGAAAAGAGCAGGATTGGTTGCTCTACCGTACAATATCTTGGACACACCATTTCCAAGGATGGAATCAAGCCCTTGGAAGACAAGGTACAAGCAATCAAGGATGTGCCAGAACCTGGAACTGTACGTCAGTTGCGTAGATATTTTGGCATGATTAGCTACTATCGTCGGTTCATATCAGGTTTAGCTGGAATTTTGGGGTCGCTAACTCGACATTTAGTTCGTGAACGGAGCACGATCAAGAAGTCCTGGCCTATTAATTTTAGCCAAGACGACAAGAAAAAATTCTAGAGGGCCAAAGATCTGTTCAGCTAAATAACCACATTAGCACCTGTGGATTGGACTAAGCCGTTTGAGCTGGTCACAGATGCTTCTGATGTAGCCATAGAAGCAGTGTTACATCAACTGGATAATGGTATAGTCAATCCGATTGGATTCTACAGTCGGAAACTTCAAGATCGCGAGAAGCGATATGATACGCTTGGAAAGGATTTGCTAGCAGTTTATTCTGCAGTGTTGCATTTTGAGCACTACCTAGATGGACATCAGTTTATGATATTAACTGATCATAAACCGTTGTTGAGCATCCTTGGGAAAGCAAATAGGCTAAATTATTCTCGGCGGGTGAATTCACAAATAACCCGACTCGCAGAATTTGATTTTACCATTAGTCATATCTCAGGAAAAGATAATTTGGTGGCAGATACTCTCAGTAGACCAGACGTATCAAATGAAGATATGATTCTTTCAGAGTCACTCGTATGCTCTATTGTATCTTCTAATGATTTTGTCCAGCAATTGATGGAAGCACAAGGTCTTGATCCTTTAGTAGCTGTGTTGGAAAATAATCCTGCATATACACGCAGGAAGATTGGAGATAAGTGGTTATCCTGTGAAATCTCCAGGAGCCAACCTAGACCTTATGTACCGTTAGAATTAAGGTATAAGGTAATTCAGCAGCTACATGAATTCAGTCATCCTCCCATTAAGGCAACTATCAGGATGGTCACTGATAGATATGTATGGCCTAAGATGTCGACAGACATAAGAGCCTGGGTAAGGACATGTGCCCGATGTCAAACTTGTAAAGTTTGGCATCATTCCGAAACTGAAATTAAAACGATTGGTATACCACCAGGTCGTTTCATGCATGTTCATATTGATATAGTAGAAATGCCTGAGATTTCTGGCCAAAAGTATTTACTCACGATGGTCGATCGGTTCGGTCGTCAGTTTGAGGTAGCAATCCTGAAGGACATGACAGCTCAAGAGGTCTTACTTATGTTCTTGCATGATTGGGTGTCACGATATGGTGTACCGGTAAGGGTAACTACTGATCGTGGTAGTCAGTTTATGTCTGAACTGTTTATCAGATCATTGAATACAATGGGGATAAAAGTAAGACACATATGTGCTTATAATCCCAGAGCTAATGGGATGGTTGAGAGACTGCACAGGGAGCTGAAGGCTGCATTACGCTGCACCGGTGGATCCAGTTGGATACATGATTTGCACATAGTTTTTTTGGCAATGCGAAACAGATACAGAGTTCAGTTAGGAACATCCATAGCAGAACTTGTTTATGGAGAGCCATTGAGGTTACCTGGAGATATTCTATTAGAAGCTCCAAGTTGTCTCGATTGGGCCTCTAGTTCAGTAGATTGGTTTGTTGGAGCATTGAGAGATAAAATGAGTCGTTTATCTCCAACCAAAACTAGAAGTCCAAAGTCTAAATGCTATGTATCTTCAGATTTAAAGCTGGCATCACATGTATACATAACTAACGAAAACAGACAGAATTGTCTGACTCCATTCTATAAGGGGCCATTTATAGTCAATCATATGACTGAGAAAAATGCATTTATAGAAGTAAATGGCACAGTAGAATGTGTAACACTGGATCGCTGCATTCCACAGTTTATTTGGACGGTGGATGAGACTGAGGAACAGTATTCACTGAAGTATCCAGAAGTTGAGGCGAGATGTGACTCAGAAATTGGTGAGAAAAACGAAGAGTCGAATAAATATGGAAAAGGGGTAAAGATTAAAACCAAGGCAACTGAGAATAAAGAACAATACAATATGAATATGAAATCTAGTGAAGTACCAGCACAACTTGTTGAGACTCGTTCTGGAAGAGTCATCAAGAAACCGAAGAATGAGGACTACATCATGTATGGTTAATCATCTTAAACATGAGGGTGTATGTGGAGATTAATTTAATTTTTTGGACATCAATTAACTCCTCATATAAAAATAAATCAATTTTATTTTTGGACATTTGATGTTATCGCTGGTTTCGTAAAACAATATTGTAATTTTTGAAAAATATTGTAATTTTTTTTGAAGTTCTTTTGTTCATATTGTCGAAGTTTTGGACTTGTCTTGTCGAAAGAAAATGAGAGAGTTTTGATCTGAGTTGCTGAATTGCACTAGCGGGACACTGCGTGGTTCCATCTCCGACACTTTGTGAATAAAACATTATAATCTTCTTGTCGATTTGTTCTTCTTAATTATCAGCGAAAAGAACCACAAATTTGCTTTGGGTATTTAACGTAAATATTTGTTTTAAGGTCTCAATCATTCTGGTTCAGTAACGTGTGGATATCAGCATATCCTGGTAAGCTTACTTATTTAATATAATATATAAATGGCAAGTAATTTAATAATATTATGGCTGGTTTATTAAATACTGAGGATACAGAGCAGTTGGCTAGTGGACTTATGGATTGTAGCTTAAAAGATAGTTCAGAGGAACTTAAGTGTTCCAAGATAGATGATCATTCCGCATATATGGATTTTCCGGGCCTGGCATCCAAGAGACCCCTTTATGGTAGTGACCAAAGGGCCTCTACACCATAACGATTTTTTCAATATCAGTGTGTGACAAAATCGGATCCATTTCAAACCACGCACGAATATTTATTTATATTATTTAACCATGAGAAAGTATTATCACAATCAAAATAAAAAATATCAGCAGGATTGTAGACATTTTCTAGTTCAGTAGGTAAAAATTTAAAAGACATCTTAGATGGAGGCATTTCCTAAGCCCCTTTGGCAATTGGTTATAAATTTTGTAGATTTTCGTAAAAGATAATAGCTTGCTCGCAACATTCCCCACCAAAGGAGGAGATATTGCCAAATGTGCAGATTTAGTTCCAACTTCATGACTCTTTCTTATCGGATTCATATAGGCAGCAGTCCACTGGTTCAAAAGGAAAACTTATATGCAATAGCACATCCTCCGAAACCACAAAGTTTGCAGTGATACAAACGTAATCTAGAGGCGTATATAGCGCAGGAGATAGGACTAATTCGTTTCACAACTTTTCTTTGTACAGTTTCTATCTGATTAGATAAACCCTTTTTTAATGGATTCCAAGTAGCGACAGCATATTCTAGTATCGGTCTATCCCATATTATATACATTTTAAGTTTTATGTCATTCGATAAGATATTTCGATTTATTAGTGCCTATCTTTTCTTGGCACTGCCTACTATACTTTCAATATGTCTCTCAGCAGAAGCTGTACATTGAATAGTTATGTCTAAATCCTTTATTTCTTGCATAAGTTTAATCTCAAACACATCATTAATCACAGCATCATGAAAATAAACATAATAAAAGCTTGTTCTGTTACCTATTTTTAAAGCTCTCGTCTTTTTATTGTTTATTCTCAGCCCTAGTGTAATCAAATATCTACTCAAATCATACAAATCTAATGTCAAATTAATTTTGGAGAATTCCACGTTTTTTTGGATCAATTGGAAAGATTATTTTTAAATCATCAGCGAATTTGCAAACTCGACCGTTAAGGATCTTTGTTTCCAAATGTGTAAATACGATTTTAAATTATATTGGCCCCAAACTTTATCCCTGCGGAAATCCACTTGTTACTCTTTTCGATTTTGATATCAAATCGTTTACTTGAATACTCATTCTTTGATTATATAAATAGTATTTAAGTAATCTAAAAATATTCGGATCAATATTCAATAAACTAATTGCATTCAAAATAGCATCAAAAGATATAGAGTCAAAAGCTTTTGAGATATCTATAAATACAATTGATGCATCTAATTTATTCTCATGTAATGAAATTACATGTTTCCACATAGAAAGCATATTAGTAGTTGTCAATCTATCTTTCGTAAAGCCATGTTGACATAAATCAAAATCAGCCGGCAACATAAGTTCTAAATGATCTAGTATCAATCTTTCTATTATCTTCAAAAACAAAGGGATAATAGAGATTAATCTCTAATCGCTGGCGCACGTTGGCTTACTTACTTATGATAACGGGTTAGCCACTATCGTTAGTATATCGATTGGTAATTTCCCATTCTTCAAAATTCTATTTATAAATTTGCAGAGCGCATTCGTAAAAGTTAAGGGTAATTAAAGCAGGTTATCAATCGAAATACCAAGGTGATCTTTTTGTTTTTTTATTTGATTTTAACATTAATTTGATCAATTCGTCATTGTCAATAACAAGTCCTAGTTCCTGGTCTCCCAAAGGATAAGGTAGTTCCATGAAATGGATTGAGAAGGAACCAGTTTCGTTTCCAATCGGTCGTATCACAAAGAAGATTTTGCAGACGTACTGATGGGCTGATCTTTTAAATTCGTGCTAAGGTAGGAGCTTTATGTCCGTGGGAAGAGCGTTGAAGACACTAGTGGTTTTGCAAAAGAGATAGACATTTTAAATATGGTGGGGGTATGTTTAGTTTGGATAGAAGAGTTGCTAGAACGTGGCGTAGTGGTGACTTGGGTGAGCAAAGTTATAGAGTGATAAGCAAGTTGTGAGCTTAATGATAAAAGAAATGACTCGAAGGTGACGGGTAGACCAAAGCGATAGAAGATTTGCCAGGAGTAGGCGTTCTTAATAATTTTGTCATTGCGGGAAGACTTGCTTTTGAAATCTGGAGGATATCTGTTCGATAGTATTCGAGGAGGCGAGAGTTAGAGGACAGTAGAATTCGCTGGCGTACGAAATGAGGGGCAGAACGTAGACCTTGAATAGCGTGAGTTGGAGAATGGGGTTGTTAGTCATAAAAACAGAGCAGATTTTGGAAGTAGTGTGCGTAAGGTGTGGGGAGAAGTCTAGGGATTTTAAAAAGTGAATACCAAGGTGTTTGGCCGAATTTATTATTTCTATGTCGAGGGGATAATTTGCAACCGGGATAGAGCAGAATGGATCAGAGGAGAGTTTCATTAGACGAGTCTTGGTGGGATTTAGTTTGAGACCGATTCTGCTGAGCTGCGAGTGGAGCGAGGATAAGAGCTCCGATATAAGGAGAAAGGAGGGGTTGGATGCTGTGGGGTTACTGAATACGATGAACATCTCATCTGCATATTTGAACAGCTTGAAAAGTTTGTCTTCAACCTGTATTAGCGCGAGCGTAAGGTTGAAGAGAATATGACCAAGTACGGAGACCTGGGGAACACCGGATCGGATATGGGCTGGCCTCGAGTGACTATTTCCGACTTTTACAGTCGCGCATCGGTTTCGGAGATAGTAACTGATAAGATTGAGGACGTTTCCGCAAATACCGATTCTCAGAAAGGCGGATTCAATTACTGAAAATGACAGCGAGTCAAAAGCCTTGGATATATCCAGGATGAGGAGAATGCACTCATGACCTAAGAGAAGGAGGAGTAGCAATGATTGAGAACACTAACTAAGTTGGGGAAAGAGGAGCGGCCATTCAAAAAACCATGTCGATCATCGAGGAAATAGAAGTTTTCCTTATACTTAATGAATGGGTAGATTAGGTTGTATTAGACCCTGTCGAAGATTTTGGTGAAAGAAGGGGTGATAGTCATGGGTCGGAGATCTTTAAATGAGGAGATCGATGAAGTGCCAGTTTTAGAGATAGGAGAGATCGTCGAGTTAAACCAGTCCGGAAGAAGAAAGGTGGTTTCGAGACAATGGTTAATAACATCAGCAATCAGAGAAAATACATTCCAGCCAAGAAGTGCAATCATGCTGACCGAGACACCACATTGATCAAATTAGTGTTTAGATTTCATGTCTTTAAATTCTTGGGCGACGGAAGTCGGTGAGACGTTGAACCAGCGTAGGTTCTCGGTGTCTCCGTTGTCTAAAATCTCAGCAGGCGGAGTGGGAGTGGAAAAGGAGTCGAGGAGGTAAGTCAAATAATCGTCGGCGAAGCAGGATTCGTTTGACTGGGAGAAGTTAATATACGAGGTTTTTGGGTTTTGCAACAATTGGTGTTTGATGATAGCAAACTTTGCCCGGGGATTAGGAGATGAGCGGATGCGTCTTTCAATGTGGAGCGCTTGTTTGTTGATAACCTGTTTAATGTGCTCATCGATATGTCGCAGTGCGAGGGCGCGAGCAAGTGACGATGTGCGTAGTTGTGAGTTGCGTGCGAGGTTTTCGCGTGCCTTAAACAGAGTGTTCAACTTATTCGTCGCGTTTATGTGTTGAATAGAGGTGGCGGAGTTAAAGTGGGAGGATAGGATGTTATGGACTTGATCTCGCTGTACCATAAACACTGTTCTGCTAATTTAACTATCATATGTACTGATTGTTTTATATTTTTTTCAACGTTTTACATTAAGTTTCAATTTCTCACATCGCCATCCATCACCGGTCTCGGCCTTACAGTCTAATGATCCACAAAGCAAGCGTCAAAAAGAATATTAGAAATCAAAATTTTCCACGAAACAATTAGAAGCGGACTTCAACTACTCGGGCTCAAATGCTACTAACATCGCTGAAAATTGTTTGAACTTCTTTTTTAAACTCCAACTTGATATTCGCCCAATAAAGTGCAATTTTCGATGATGGTCACAACGAGAGTCAACAATGGTTCCATGTCTCGCCGTCAATATTTGTACAGTCAGACAAACACATTAATGCCTATACAGCAATTTGACAATTATAATGTGTTTGTCGACTTGATTGCTCTAGTAGGTTGTAACCATTTCATTCTGATTGTGAAGTTGTCAAAACGTTAATAGAAATCTTCTCTTTCCTCAGAGTTGCCTAAATCAATCAGCTCAACTATCTCATTAAACGGCATTTCACCGATCTCCGCACAACCTCTATTGTCTTTGCGTTGACTAAAATTTTCGCCAGGTCGCATATGACGAAATCTATCCTTACATTAAGTCAAGACAATTTCTGTCTTCTTAACGATCACCATGGTTATTTCTTCTTCCACCAATAGATATTATTCTAGCCACTGCTGTTTCCTCATCTTCAAAGGACATGAATGCAATCTCCTCTTTCTGGATATCTTATTGATGAATTGCATATGCGTTGGTGCACTTGACCACACCAGTTTCTGCCCCTGTAACCGATCCACGGTTGTAACAGTCGGCAATAGCCATTAGAGATCTGCACTTAAGTGATTCACAGTCCCCCGGGGTTCTGCAATTTCCCCTACACTATTCAAAACAGCACTTGCAGAGTTTCAGATTGCGAGCATCAGATCAAGCCGTTTAAATATGCGAATTGTCTGGTTTCTCATTTTAAAAATCCCTAAACTTCTACCTACATATTAACAAAGTCACAGTAACTCTTTAAATTTGGTGCTTTTGGATTAAAGCTCAGGAGATACGCGCAACGGTGGCGAACAAATCCTATGAAGCGATATATCATCCAGATTCTATACTTGCTATTGTTCTAGTCTATTTTATCAGACATTTCAATTTTAATTTTCTTCACGAGGAATAGGTGTATTATAACTTCACGTTTCTAAGTTAACTAACTTATGGAAATAATTGAATATAAATATATGTTCATATATTAATGTCAATATGTTATCTGGCAAAGTGCAACAGCCGGAGTGGTCGTGCTTGTGGATTTCTATAATTTTGGACTAAGGTCGGGTTTTATTTTTATTTTCAAATTTTTTATATTTCTCGTCTGATCTCATCTTTAGGAAACTTCTACACGTAGTATTTACTTAAATATTTTGAGGATTTACTTTTTATCTCATCAGAATTTTCTACATATATACATTTTCTTGCGGATTATCTACTATATTTGTTTCTTTACCAGATTCCTCCATCATGAACCAGATTTTGCCGTCAGCCTCCACCATCCGTTTTTAACTCAAAAGTTACATTCCAATCTCGCTGACCTGCAGCAACGAGTGGCAGATGTCACAGAATTGCTCAGAGCTTTATTTGAAAACCTCTCTATCTCCACCTTGGAGGGAGGTTGCATTGCGCAGTCATAGCAAACGTAACATTTTCCTTTGGTTTCCACACTCTCCCCTCTCCAATTTTGATCTGGCTTCGGATTTGATCAATCAATTGGGAGACAATAAAAGTCATGCTTTTGTGCTATCTTCCTACAAAAGACTGTCCAAAGATGAGCTTGATTAACTAAAATCTCAATCACCACTAATTT
>JAQBSW010012394.1:0-16920 GCA_029291075.1 Eudiplozoon nipponicum | reverse complement strand
GAACCTGGTGCTCTAACCACTGAGCCATCCTGTCGTATTTTTCATTTAATTTGTGCTTTGTTGCATCTACAAAGAAGCATTCCATTGATGCCTGCATATGCATTTCTTCACGTTCGTTTATTCTAGTTTTTGTTATGCAGTATTTCGGTCCAAGAGAGAGAACTTCATTTTGATGTTTTGTTAAATTTATGTCGGTGTAATTAAAAATAAATTTGCCTGGATTCTCAGGAAACTTTTTGAGCTTAGAACATTGCACTGCATTCCGCGCTAGTTTTTTAATCTCTCTCTTCCTCGCACCTTCTGTAATCCATGCTATCTCTTTTAAAAAATTAATTCGAATTTCATCTTCTAACATCTGCAGTTTAGACTCTATAGATAGACATTTAAGTTTGTAGCTATCCGCTTTTGCTTCTTCTTCTTCGATGACATTTTCAAGAATGCGCCGATGAATATTCGCTGATTGATGCTGACTGGTACTTTTACAATGCTTAATCACGTAAGTTGGGATTGTTTCCTCACATAGACAATTTTTATAATACATCACACGTTCCACACATTCACCACATCTACACAAATAAGATATATATGCATTGATTGCTTTACGTGGAATAGGGTGACCACGGTATTTCAATAAATTGATAGTTTCTAATTTCACCATTTTTTAAAATGTAAGAACAAATCAACGTACTCCATGGAATAAAATTTATTAATAAATCTTATATCTACCAGTATCTACAGCCATTGTTCTGGATTCGTTAGTATATTCGTTCATCCAATCCCACTGTACATTTGTCGTAACCAATCTCCTCTTCGTTATGCTAGCCTTTGCGGAATTAAGACCACTACTTTTGCGTAACGTCATTTGGTGTGTCATCGCTTTCATTGTAATTGCGTCCGTAATTGATGTATGTGTCGTATTTTGCGAAGCGTTGGCTATTTTTAAAGGCATGTCAGTTATGTCTTTGTTCCAGTCCAATTTAATTTCTTTTTGAATTATTTTCTGCACGTTCTAAGCTCAAAACGTTTCCTGAGAATCCAGGCAATTTTATTTTTAATTACACCGACATAAATCTAACGAAACATCAAAATGAAGTTCTCTCATTTGGACCGAAATACTGCATAACAAAAACTAGAATAAACGAACGTGAAGAAATGCATATGCAGGCATCAATGGAATGCCTCTTTGAAGATGCCACAAAACACAAATCAAATGAAAAATACGACATCTCGCTCTTTAAATCGGACCTCCGAAGTGCGTATGGCCAATATATGCGCACATTCAAAGGCAATTATCTGGTCACCAAAAGGCATCTAGAAGAACTAAATGAGCTACAACGAAACAAACAAATCAGACTCATGAAGCCAGACAAAGGGACAGGCGTAGTGCTAATGAACTATACGGACTATAGTCAGGCGATGTTACAAATTCTGAATGACAAATCCAAATTTAAACGCGAAGAGGTACAACGCGACACTACGGCAAAATTAGAAAATTCCATAACGAAGATTCTAAACCGAATTATTTCGAAGGTCGAGGCTAAAGAAGAAATCGACATAGAGCACAAAAATGCTTTTATTACAGAATGCAAACATGCCAAGCCCGTAGGTTCAACGCAACCGATATTATATGGGTTGCCCAAGGTTCACAAAATGACCAACAATGAAAGACTTCCGCCTTTCAGGCCCATTTTATCTATGATAAATTCCCCACGGCACAAGGCAGCCAGACTATTATGCCGGATTATAAAGCCTATCATGAAAGGAAGAATAGACCACGTTGTACAGGATAGCTTTCAATTCGTAGAAAAAAATCGCGACCTAAATTTGAAAGAGAGGAAAATGGTGTCCCTCGATATAAAGTCACTCTTTACTAGCATTCCAGTAAATAAAACTATAAATATCTTATGTGAATATATACGATCATCAGGAGCGGAAACACAGATAGAAGTGGACGACATGAGAGAAATACTTCTATTATGCAATTCCAACGTGCAATTCGTATTCCAAGGAGTCTTCTACATACAAATTGACGGCATAGGTATGGGTAGTCCTCTTGGACCAGTATTGGCAGACATATACATGCACCATTTAGAAACAACTGGTTTAAAACCATTTATCAATGGAGCTCATTTTTACGTGCGCTACGTTGACGATACTTTCATGGTCGTTGAAAAGGATGAAGATACAAATTCACTACTACATCACATAAATAAGGTAGACCAGGCAATCAAGTTTACAATAGAAGAAGAAAAAGACGGATATTTATCCTTCCTAGATGTAGGAATAACGAGAGATGAAGAAGGTACCATCTCAAGGTCAGTTCACAAGAAATCAAGCTGGACTGGACAATATATCCATTATATGAGTAGTGTGCCAAGGGCGTACAAAAGGAACCTAATAATAAATTTGGGCACATGAATACGCAGGATTTGTTCACCGGACAACATTGAAGTAGAGCTAAATTTGCTTCGCCAAGCGTTGAGAAATAATGGCTATCCGGACTGGTTCATCGAATACAACTTGAGGCAACGCAACAAAATCGAGGCCAATTTGGAAGAAAATCAAACTCCCCAGATAGTACCGTTTAGTGTTCCCTTTGGAGGTGATCTTCCAGCGGAAATCTTCAAACGAAAAGTAATTCGAGCGACAAAAGCACAGTTTCCATCAATACAGGTGAGAGTGATGTTCAACACAACAAAACTGATGCGCACGAATGAAAAAGATAGCCTCTCTGTGACGTCAACACCTTTGTCTGTATACAAATTTCAATGTACCTGCAACGCTCAGTACATGGGCAGATCAAAAAAGAGGCTCGAAACTAGAATAAATCAGCATCTCCCTCAAAAACTATTAAGGAGAGGTGCAGCCCCTGCACAAAAATCAGCAATTTGCGAACATGTACTACTCACAGGTTGTGCTGTTAGTGGTAACAATTTTTCAGTTCTCTACAAGGCAAAAACAGAGAAAATGCTTCTGGCTTTTGAAGCTATTGCAATTAGTAAGCTGAAGCCCTGCTTAAACGTGCAGAAAAAAAATATATATGTATTAGTTATCCTAAACAAACAATACATAACTATCAAAATATAAAATTGAATAAAATCATGATTACCGCGAAAAGTGACAATTAATGCCGATGAAGGCCAGAGTGTATGGATTTGTTGAATAAAAGTCAGAAGTGTTAATCTCGTAATGAAAGAAGGACCAGCCAAGGTTTTGTAACATCTAGAAGAAGTATATTATATATAATGGTTTGGTTTTAAGAAGGCATCTTGGTAGACTTTATGTAAAGCTAGCTTCATCCCTGCTTGAATGCACATTCGTATTGGATATTTTACCATCAACTTGTCCCGTATTTTTTAATCAAATATACAATGGACATAAGGCGTAGTACAGTCTCCTACTTATACGTCGACAATAAACACGAAAAATATCTATACATGGGGCTACATATCTCTTTCATTCTGACTTTTGTATATCTTCCTGGTCTCGGAACGCAATATCCAATAAGCAATGAAATGAGTACTAATACGATTCAGCTTTCAATCTGCATTTTTGGCAACATTTTTAAGTGTTCGTGATTAGTTAGCTATTGAATTTTGAATTTGTGTGGCTGTTTGCTAGTATGTAGTTAGGTGTGTGTTTGTCGAGTAAAGCTTCAAACCTGGTCACTCTTCTATTAATGAATTGGGTTATCACCAGGATTTTGATTTTTGCGGTTTTGCATGTACCAATATTTCTTTTCTGTGTGTGGACTTTCGTTTCGCGTTTTTCGCAAGTTGTGCTGTTTTATTTCAGTAATAACGCATGATGTGTGGATTGCAGTAATAATCACTAGGCTAATTGTGCAATCTTTTATAAGAAAACACGAACAGCACAAACAATTTTCTTTCAAAAGATACTGCTTCTAAAATAGGTGAAGGCTTAGTTAAGTGATTGCGTAACAGGAAATTGTGTATTTCTTCGCCTGAATTTGTTGAGACTTATTTGAATGGCGTGCGTAACACACTTTCTATTAACGACTACGTAACTCTCAACCAACACAACACTGATCACAATAGCAGATTTAAGCAAATGTGCTTAAATCTGCTATTGTGATCAGTGTTGTGTTGCCTGATGATGGTGCTGGAAAGTAGGCACCGAAACGTCGCCAGTAAACAAAGATGTGATAGAACCGCATTTCCAGTTGAAGTAAAAATGAGTCAACCCGATCAAAGACAAAACAAAATTGGAAATTGTGAAATATCGGATCTTTGTGTAACTGCCCGTGTACAGCTATTACCCGCGTACGCAAAACGCGGCATTGAGAACCCGAATGCTTACACACCGCAAAATATTAACTTCAAAAACGACTACGTAACTCATTTTATAGATAAGTATAAACGGAATGATATAAATAACAATTGCGTATGTTTGTACAGTTTATAGGAAACCCGTGCACCTTTACTTACACAATAAATTTTGAGCGAAAGACGCGCATAAAATATGTATTGCGATCCACATTTACGCTTACCTAGTGTGAAAGTGAAACTTCTAATGATGTCGGACAATCACTGCAATCTGCATCTTAAGTTATGCAAAATTGGAAATTTACCTGTTGGACATCTTATTTAGGCAAATTCAGTAAAGAATAAATTCACGCTTAAATACTGTTTGTTGCGGAGAACTAATATATATGCAAGTATGTATTAGGTTTTGCGAACCTAGTAACAAATTAGTTCAGTTGTGACCAGAAGGATAAACCAAAGGCAGCATGAACGGAAGTATAATCTCATGCACATTAGTTTCGTGCTTACTGGCGACTCATTAGTAGGAGCCGGTATTACACTCTTTAACCACTATATATTTGGTCAAAGAATGTGGAATAATAGGACGGTACAATCTCCTAGACGAATGTGTAAACCTGTAATAGTGAAGCTAACATAATCTAAAATCAACGACAATACGACTTCAATGCTAACTCACACTAAATAATATATATATACCGAGTCTGAAAAGGATACTAACACTAGGGCTATTGTGTTAGTAACTGATACCTTTTTTTGAAATCGATGAGTACCGGATACTAACACTATGGTTTCCGAGTCGGTGCATGATACCAACCTGATGGATATAAATTTATGCTAAAGTGGTTAAAGGGCGTAATACCGGCTCCTACTGATGAGTCGCCAGTAAGCACGAAACGAATGTGCATGAGATTATACTTTCCGTTCATGCTGCCTTTGGTTTATCCATCTGGTCACAACTGAACTAATTTGTTACTAGGTTCGCAAAACCTAATACATACTTGTAAATTCACGCTTGTCGGAGCATATTCAAACATTTTTTGTACGAAATTGCATTGCTTTTGCGTGTAAATATACATATTTTGTCATGTGAGAAATACGATACGCCAAAATCGCTACTCAATGTAAATTAAAGTTGTGTGTGTGCATGCTTCACTATTTGCAGTATATTACCATAAATAAACATAAACAAAAACAATTTGTTCATGCAGTGACATTACCATGTGGATTTCCAAGCCCAACGCGAAATTGTGTTCTGTTATGTACCTTAGATTTTAACTTTATGAGCCATTTATTTTTGTGTACTACTGAGAGGCACTGACATTTCAATTCAAACAAAATCAATTTCTGATTTAATTTTCCTGACAATCAATTGATAAGACGACACGAAAGCGCTTCTGTACAATACTTTATGTTCTTATCAAAATTCAAATGTAGTGAAACATTTTTACTTGAATTTCAACTAAATTTATAATTATAGTTCTGAGACTAAATTACAACTCTTGTTCGCTTGTAAAACCAGGAAAACAGGCAAAATACATGTATACATGTAAGAACACATGCACAGGCACACACATAATTCATTTTTTATGGTCGGTCATCATGAAAATTTATATTGCTTGTTCAAATGCGGGGAGACTTTGTTGAAGCTTACAGATTGTAACGACACAAACTAATTCGCCGACATATTGCGTAAATTAAATTAAATTCAATTTACGCGGCACCAATGAGAAAAAAGCGAAATTTTCCGTTAACCAATGGTGTGCGAGCAGTCAAATCAAGGCTATTTAAGCACGGTGAATTTACCATGCAAGTCAGTTGTCGCTTTTGCTTTCTTCTGTGCGTTACTTTCGCGTGCTGTCTGCCATTGTCACCTACGCTGATTTTTGGGCTTGCTTCACACACATTTCAATTTCAGTCACGCCAATCTTGTTGCTGTACTACTAGAGAGACGGAGCAACATCTACATTTGATTCTTTCAGTGAGCCAGTTACTACAGAACTTCAACGAGATTACTCAGCTACGCACTCGCCACGGATGTCTACGCCACAACAGAAGGAACAACAATCCCAGTCAACCAGAGCAGGTCTCAAATGTCTAGGAGTACTTCTAGACACCGCTACACTAACTGACCTTCTCGGCATTACCCTGAGAATGTAATACTGGCCCTAATAAGGGCCCCCAACAGTACTAACTCAGCCATCTTCGGTTCCTAACTGGCTTTGTGACGTCATACGGCATTTATTTGAAGCTGGGGCGTTTACAAGATTATACAATTTGCTATGCTTTGTCGTATTGTAATTCAGAAAGCACACGTAGTCGCGCCTGTTCAGAAATGTCACTTTTGAAACAAGTTTCCGGAAATTGCAGAAGAGTTGTATTCCTCGTCAAATATGTTTAGCTTAAAATACACTTGAATTCGCTATTTAAGCAATAGGTCAATCCTACCAACAATATAGTTCTGAGAAACTATTTTGTAAGATTAAGTAAACCAGATTAGATAGTCAAATTACAAGCAGTAGAATCTTTGCATATATATTCCACACGCCCTTCTTTAAAAACCGTTATTGTTTCATTTGGTATGCAAGTGTAGCATTATTTTTAAATTCTAATAGAAATCTTTTTAAATTACATACTAGCGGCCAGAATTTGCATGGAGTGGTTGTGAAAAGCAATTTGCCTTTATTAAGACCAATTACATCAATCAACCACACATTGTTTCACAAAATGGCACGCGAGCTAAGCAAGTCCTACGGTAATTGTAGATTTAAATGTGAAATATTTTTCTCTGCGGATTCATTGGTTTTGAAAATAAAGTGAAATACCACAATGTCAGTGATAACAAAAGCCATTTTTGAAAAAACCAATGAAATTTTGCTGTGAATTCATTAGTGAAAACCATTCATTTTTGCTTATGCCAGCAAATAACTAAGAATACTCCTCAACAAATGTACCGAAGGTACTCAGTTCCAGTATAACGGTTAATATTTAACACAACGTGATTGACTGCCAATGGGCAGTCTGTAGGAGAGTCAACTAGCAGATTTTTATATGGAATATTTTAAAACATCCAAATTGAAACTAGTAATTGATAATCTCAGCTACATTTACACAGGTTACATCGATGATAGATTTATTAATTTTAATGAAGATTGCAAAACTAAATTATGCATATAAACGGGTTAGTTAAGATTGAATAAAACAGAATTCTGAAACGACCCGTGGCCATAGAAATGTTCAGCTTCATGTCCGGCGGATCCTAATTAGTCAAATTAAAAAAGCAGTAAAATGAACTTTGTCGCAGTAAGTAGGATTCAGTCATTCTACCTCATGTAAAAACGTCAAATTTGTTATACTGCGCCGTTAAATTATATTGCTCAATGGTAAGTAACAAAATGTGAGCACACGCTCGAGACAGTAAGGACTGAACTCGGCGGCTAAAGAATATTTGACCGCTGGCACTTCAAAATCAGGTACCTCGGCAGGATTGTTCTTGTTGGCCTTGTGTACTCATCAAGTACTTACCAGGACAACATCCAGATCATATTTGCTCCGGAGCTCAGAACTCATATCACTGTACTTAGAAGAATACATGTCCTAGTTCTGGCCCCGGTCGCTTACATTTTCCGGAAAATACTTGGCTAGTTGCTAAAAAGGAGGAACACTTTTTACTTGATAAATTGAATTTTTTATCTTTTTCAATGTTCTGTGCATACAGAGACATTTGTCTAATCAATATTTACATAATATTCAATTCTATATATATATATATATATATATGTGTGTGTGTATATATATATATATATATATATGTGTGTGTGTATATATATATATATATATATATATATATAAAATGAAAGATTGTAGAGCGAAGTTTAGTAATCTCGAAATAAATGTTATTTATGTGATTTTTTCGTCCTAATAGGGATATATATATATATATATATATATATATATATATATATATATATATATATATATATATATACTGTAGAAAAGGAAATTCATCTAGTAGAACGGTTTCTGTGCTCTAGAGAGCTCTTCACCTAGTCTCCACAAATTACCGCAGATATGGCTCGAATCTCGGCACGTCTTTGTTTGAGCCTGATAATTTTAACCACGTCCACCCTCTTTCTTACAAACTCCAAAAAAAGTCTCACTTTTGAAATTTCAAATTATTTGCACTATTGAAAGTATATATTATTTGTTATTGATAAAACTGGATTCTCTGAATTTTTAATTCGTCTTGATTGAGTTATTATTCCTGTAAACTCAAGCAAAAGGGCATTGAATGTCCGTCTAGTTAATCGTCCGTTGGCAGATATAAATTTTATTGCAATTTGAAGAAATTGATGATGATAATGCATTTTATTGTCCGTCTGTCGTGAAAATTTTCTGAATTTACCACTCGTATGTCTACTTTTGACTGATGTTGCTACCCTTGATACCCTTTTCTGATGGTTTGCATTTTTAAATTTGGGTGGTGTAGATGATGTTATTGGAAACAGAGATTAGAAAGGGACCCAATTGGCTAGACACCTTAGCAGTGATACTTCTGCTAATTTAAGATTGACATATACTGGCTTATTGTCAAAGCTTCTTAATTTATTTTGAGATATTCCTTTAAAGTATTTGGATTTTGCGTAGTGCTCTCTTCGTTCAACGGTTCCGGGACAATTGATAGCACTCGTAGTTCGGTAAAACCTTGACTCCTTTACGTTTCCAGATACACAGCTTGTATTTTTAACTGATGTATGGGTTCTCACTGGTCCCGTGACTCTGACGCCGTCCTTACATTGCTTTTCCGGAAATGTTTTTGACTAGAGATCTTCCGAATTTTCGGGACTTCATTTCCATTCCCATCCTTAGGATTGACACCATTCTTAAAGTGAAAACAAATTGTGGCAAATATGATATCCTCACTCAAGATAAATCTGTTTATATTTATTTTACTTCCTAAGGTATTCTTCTTGTCTGCCCCAATTTTCGGCCTTAGTGACAAACCTCTTATACTTACATGTATGCACGAATCATCCCACTCATACACACAAACATCTATACACGCATATATGTGTACTCTAATCTAAATTGACATTTATAGAATAAATATAAGTAGACAATATGTAATAACATATATGATCATCCGTGATGTCCTAATTTTTAAATATTTTTTTACAGACGCGTAGAAGGATAAAAAAATTACCATTTCCTTTGTTTTACAATAATCCCCAATTCCCGGTGTACCTAACCTCATCCTGCTTAAAATAAGTTATAGAAAGAGTGAGATTAATAAGACTTTTGATAGAATATAATATTATTCCAATGTTTGGACGAAAACGAATATGAAGCCTACAATAACGAATGATATATCAGTTAAATAAACCTTTATTTATAGCCATATCATGTATAAATTTAATCTTTCATTTTACACAATGTCTGTACTTAAAGCCATATGTATATAATTATATATATATATATATATATATATATATATATATATATATATATATATATATATATATAAAAGAAACAAGGTAAATATGATTAACCTTAAATATATAATATATCAGCACTAAATATAAATAAATGTAAATATTTTTTTATTAATTAATTAAATTTCATCAATATATTTTATTTATACCTATATCTTATATATAATTATCGATTTATATATATCCGTCTGCATTATTTTACTTTGAATAATTAAACTTGTGTGTGGCCGGTTGTTATTCAATTAACTGATCCATGTTTAGGCTCAAAGTTAAATTTTCATCCCAGTTCATATTCTTTGAAGGCATAATAGAACAGTATATGTTTCGATATTGGCCGAAGGCAACTCACTCTTGTTATAAGATACGCGAAGCGATTATCCATGACGCAAAATTCACATGTGCTGTTATAAAATTACTTTCAAAGCAATCAACAGTAACTGTAGGTTCTCCCAGAACATTTAACTCTTTAAACTTGCAAAATACGATATTTGAAGAACTCAAACAAAGTTTTTATATATTCCTTTCAATTGAATTGGCTTTTGCATAGAGCTCTGATTGTTCAAACTGTTACCATAATTGACGGCTGTGGGACAATTTTTAGCAATTATAGGTCGGTAAAATATTGATTCCTTTACATTTCCAGGTGCATAGCTTGTTTTTTTTTTTAATTGATTGTTATGTACTCACTGGTCGCGTGACTGACTCCGTCCTTACAATGCTTGTCCGGACATGTCGTCGGAAAACCTTTATTCAAAAACATTTCCTGATAAGCAGTATAAGAGCGGCTTCAGAGTCACGCGACCAGTGAGAACACATCAATCAATTTTTTTAAAACCATGCTGTGCACCTAGAAATGTAAATAAATCAAAATTTCACCGACCTACGAGAGCGATCAATTGTCCTGCAACAGTCAATTGTTGTATCAGCTCGAAAGCTTCGTAAACCGACATTCATCCACCTGTAGAAACATTGTGTGATGCACTAGCATTCGACATTTTTGCCTGGTATCCTAATTCAAAGACATGTTCAGCTATGGCAGCTTTACAAATGGTGTTTATTCCATCCTTAACAATCTTGTGCAGCAAGTCTTGATAAGCTCCTGTGACCAAATTCTTCCTACTGTGGCCTATCTACTGACGAACGCATAGACGTATAAATTAGAAAACTAAATCGGATTAAATAAAAGGCAGCTAATGATGTTTTACGTTTAATTGCATAACCCAGTGTGAAGGTAATGTCAACGACAGAATGGAAAATTTGATGATTGTTATTTGTTTAATTCTTCATTATGTTCTATTTGGTGGAAGTTCACCACCATAACGTAATTGCATGGCGGCGTCATTGTTCGCATATTCATACATAAGAATTCATCTGGGTATCTACCGTCCTAAAATGTTCCTTAGAACATCCAGTTTTCCCTAAAACCTTATATTTGAGAAGATATCTTGGATCATGTTGGATAGGTTTAGCAAGTTCTGCCTTTGGTGCTTTATAAACAGTATTATAGTTACAAGTAGACCATCCTGTAAATGATCCTTTTTGTGTACTGCTCACGAAACACTGTCATATTTTTCTGGTTATGTTCGTTTTGTCTATGAAAGGCAGCTTTCGTGTTTCTTACTCTCTAAAGGTTAACTCGATGTATTTATCAGTCTCAATTACCTCTTCTTATAACTGTGCAATGTTATCTACGTCAGTTATAAACAAAGGTGTTCCACCTACGTATCTTGTTTTTGAGAATCTCTGCTCTATTAATGATTTGATATTCGAGGTCTCCGCGTAATAAATATACATGTCTACCAAACCAGAAGCGGTATAACTTACCACTTAGACGCCAATAAACTTGCGGAAACTTGCTTCATTAGATTGTTATGTAAAACCTATGATTAGTGATCTGAAGAAGATGACCGCCAAAAGCCATTCAAATATTTTGAAGAGACTATGGCTTTGTTTGTATTGAGAAACTTTCCGGTAGACCAAGAACAGTCTGCTAGTATTTCACCTTTAATCATTAGGGCCGTTACTATAAACCCAATTCACGTTCCCATAGGGCATGAAATTTGCTTGTCATTATTAGTCTTGCATAGACCATTTTTGGCTATATTTTGTATTATATGCAACGCAGATGGTGTCATTTTAAGCACGAATGCTCAACATTGCAGCCCTGATCTTGCTCTATACACAGGTACCATGTCAACTGTGGAAACGATAATGAATATCAACGGATGTGACAGCCATTAAACGGGTGGTTTTCTATTCGGCTTTAACCATGGTCTCGTACACTGATTGCATTTGCTTTATTTAGTTTATATCAGCAATATTTGCATATAACAATATATATACTTTATCTAATAATAATTACTAACTTCGTTCGTTTTTAAACGAATGAAAATTCTACCGATCCCGAAATATTTTACATAAACGAAGAAACAAAACTGCTTATTTAAATGTCATATCCTAAAACAGCACTCACCTGTGAACGGGATTCAGTAGAATGTAAACATAATCACCGCCAATTGCATTTTGTCTGTGCGCCTCCAACAGAAATGATCGCATGTTGTTCAACTTAATGAAAATAACATACACTGTTATGAGTTTGCGTCCCAATTCACCGAAAATCCGCAATATTTATGAATTGCACAGATGCAAAATTTAAAGAAGCCATAATAAAACACAAAAAAATAAAATTAAGAAGTGAAGTTAAAAGAAACGGGTATTTCGAGAAAACATTTAACGATTTTAGCCACTTATTATTGTTAAATACAATACAATTACAAAAGATCGATTACAATGCCAAACGTATGCACAACTGTAACATTAAAAATAAATATTGAATAAGTCATGGATGTAAAAGTAGTTAAACATTTTCAAATTACTGCAAACAGGTACTCAGGAATGATCCGTGCCAATAGCACAAACGAATAAGAATGAAATAATGAATGCATATATAATTAGATAATGAGATTTGAGCAATTGAAGTAGTGACCCGCTTCGCATATAAAAAGATGCGCTTTATTGTGAATTCTATGCTTTCAATTTCATGAACAATTATTTCGTTATACGCTGGCGTCTTGCACAATAGATTATATAGTAACGGGTTTAGCAAACAAGGTAACTGCACTTCCTCACATCATTACCATAAATAGAAAATTCGATAAACAAGAAAATAGAGCTTGATCAGAATAAAATAGGTGGCTTATTTCGGTTATTCCAAATAATAATATTTGATTTCTGAACACTTCCTATATTCCTGTCTCGCCCCCACCAACAAAGTGTACAGAGGTGAACGATAAAGATGATACAATTAAACAATCATTGATTGCACAGGTGGTGGTAACAATTCTTTAAATCAAGTTTGAGAGCTGAAGTAAACACCAATCCAATTGTTTTTAACCAGTCATCGAAGATCATAGCAAAATTACTGACGGTAGTTTTAACATTAATTGATTGCGCGGGTGGTGGTAATAATTCTTTAAATCAAGGTTGCGAGCTTGAATTAAACACCGATCCCATTGTATTTAACCAGTCATCGAACAACATAACAAAACTACCGCCAGCCGCAACGCACCGACGCGTTTCGACCTTCCATGATCATCATCAGAGTACGACAGCAAACTGACTATCGAGGATCAAACCGCATTGAATATATATGGAAATCAAAGTTAGATATGCGGCTCTCACCTCTAGCAGTCTCGCACACAGTGCGTTGCGGCTGGCGGTATTTTTGTTATGTTGACGGTAGCTTTGTTTGTGACAGAAAACTAATACATATATGCAATCATGTATCAAGTGTTGCAATTCATCAGTAGGAGCCGGTATTACGTCCTTTACCCACCATATATTTGGGTGAGGAATGTGGGAAAATATGACGGTAAAATCTCATATATGAATGTGTAAAGGTGCAGTAGTGAAGCTAACTACATATAAAGTCTTCGACTGTGCGACTTTAAAGCTAATTCACTATATATAACAAATATACCGAGCCTGTAAAGGTAACCATTACTATGGCTATTGTGTCAGTACCCGATACGAACATTAGAGTACCGGAAAGTTACACAGTACTAACATTATGGACGCAGACTCGGTACATGGTGCAAACACGATGGACTTTAATGTATTGCGAATTCCAACTATTTCTGAACACCTGTTACTCCAGTAAATCCATATATTCTGGACTTGATCGATATCAATTATCACATTTCGCGAAAATCATGTCATCATTCAATTAAATATATAACGGTTAGATACTGTTTGTGGCGGAGAACTAATGTATATGCAAGTATGTATTAGGTGTTGCGCATCTAGTAGAAAATTAGTACAAATATGACCAGAAGGATAAACCGAAGACAGCATGAACGGAAAGTATAATCTGGTGCACATTCGTTTCATGCTTACAGGCGACTCATCAGTAGGAGCCGATATTATGCCCTTTACCTAATATATATTTTGGTGTGGAATTTAGGAAAAGAGGACGATCATTTTTTGCATATATATTAGTTCTCCACCACAAACAGTACATAACTATTTTGTCATGTTATTCGACGACTGGTTAAATACAACTGGACTTGTGTTTATTTCAAGCTCGCAAAATTGATTTAAAGAAAAGTTTAACGATAGACGTTTTACTACATCTAATATACCTATCAAAGTTTAGTTATATTCTGCTGATTGGCGGACAGATAATCTGTGTGGGTGCTTATACTTAATCAGCTAATCTTACGCTTCTTTTTGTTTACCATTTATATCTTGTTTAACTCAGTCGTTCTTGGTGATACTATGTTTCTTGTCAAATAAAAATACGAATCAAAGTTTTATGGCTGTTTATAAGCATAGAGATTCGGCTGAAGCCACAAACGTTTGAGCCAGAACTGCTTCGTGCCTTACAGTGTAATATAAGTTATAGGTATATCCTTTATAAGCTATTTAGACAATTGGTGAATATATTTACTCATTAGTGACCAATAGTCAGGAACATCGCTAATGGACCTCCGATTTGAGTTTCCTTCAAATTCACTAATGAAAACGGCAGTCTTACAAATCTCGGACGCGATGTCACATTTTTACAATATCAGCCGGCCACTAACATCTGGTAGACACCTTTTAATTGTTTACTTATAATCAAATAACGATTGTCAAAATATCAGCCCTTATTCGCTTGAATCTTAACGTGCACTCCATATTCTAAGAATTGCCGCAAATATATTTACAATACGCCGAACTTTAACACAAATGAGTTATTATGTAATCTTGCCAAAATCTTTTTTGAACATAAAATTCATCATCCGATTATTAAAATTTTGTACATTCTGGAAATTGTAACCAACCTAAACATCTCACACCTGTCGATTTTATTCATATTTAATTTTGTCACCCAACCAGTAAATATTTGTTCACAAGGCATTTTCCCAACATTCTCAAGTATGTCGTTCGACGCCTTATCACACTGAGGATGTTTATTGCAACCCGTTAATCCATATACCCTAAAAACTATTTTCGAAGTCTTCCTTAAACTATAAAACACTCTCTCTATTTCAGAATTCATTTTTTCCTTAGTTCAACAGATATTTCTACGCAACCACGATGCTAGTTGAAGCTTTATTGTATTAAATTTCCACTTATCGTGCAATTAATACATCAGAATATCTATAGCACACTAACACTGCGTACACTGCATTTGAACAACTCTTTATAAACATAATTTTAAGTTAATAATTTTTATTTAATTTTGTCACGTGAATGAAAATGTAGATATTTATTTACGTTTATGTGGAAATTCGGCAGCTATATGTTCACGTTTACAGACAATCCTGACTGCATCTGGACTAGGAACGCCTAGGTGTCTAGTTGATGAAAATAATAATAAGGCTATTCATCTCAGCTGCAGGCCAAGTTACTGAGATAATTAAGGTGGATTGCTGAGCCCATAACAAGTAGACCTTCGATTGTACTGCCGGAAGCTAATATCCGAGAAATCGTTCACTAAGACAAATCACTATATATTCCTGCTGTACACAAATCCCCGATACGGGAAATGCTGCCGGTAACTAACAGCAAATAGGATTCAGCTCCGAAGGTTGGGAAATTCAATATAATACACGAGGGCACTTTTTAACTCCGCTTGGCAGGATACCAAAATTTCCGTTGAAATATTTAGGTCCAACTTTCGCATGGAAAATAATATCAAACTAATTTATTTATTATTTCTAGCGTATTTCATTTCCGCTAAACTTGATCAAGGAACAAAGCACCAAAGCTAAATACGGGGTAGGAAAGCATACAGATGGAATTCAATATCTAGGCCTAGCTAAGAAAACTACTTTGTCCTGTCTTTCGATATGCTACCTTTAGAATCATATAATTTGCTTGAGTACGAATTATTCACGTAGAACAAGGGTAGCATATTATTTAAGCATGATCAATGAATTGCATTCTCTTTAACTCACGACCTAAAGACCCAAGTTTCTTAATGCACATGGGTGTGAGACAAAAGAAGAATTTTAGATTTAAAATATAAATTATTCCCTTTTATTGAAACCTAAGATAAATGACTGTTAACAAATGAGATTGGTGTTTATTACAAATCCACGGAGTTAATTGAAATTGATGAAAACTAATTTCTGAACAATTAAAATAATTTTTAATATTTCGTACGTTATGAAGTGTTAATTTTTCAGTATTATACAAGTCCTGACGAAATTGGTTTGGAATAAGCATGAAATTATTAATGTTATAAACGTCGATTATGAACCTTGTCAGGAAATACAAAACTACTAAACGTAGTAACTTACATCATTTATTTATTGCAATTTTATGAAATATACGATCACAAGTACCTCATAGAATTTTCTTTCCTTTTATGAAACAGCTGTTTAAACATGTTATGGCAGACTATTGTTTCCCAATTCCTAAGTAAGGCCACATAAATTTGTTTTGCTTTATTCTTCAATAAATGTAACTAAAAACGGTTCTAGTTTTGTACAAGAGATGTAGTGTTCAATAATTTGGAAGAGGTTAACCTATGTAACCGACGCCGCTGTCAAATAGAGAGCGAAGGAGAGAGAAAGAGAGAGAGAATGTAACGCAACGCAACGTGTAAAATTCGCAAGCTGATTAAAATTAAATAAAACGGGTAAATGCTATCGCAT
>JAQBSW010012393.1:0-16922 GCA_029291075.1 Eudiplozoon nipponicum | reverse complement strand
AGCATTGAGCTTGAACTGGATGTGACGCACGCAATTTGATTGGTTTCATTTTTCCACACTCTCTCTATGTTCACATATTTCTATCTTGTTTTGCTTTCCAATTTATATATAAAGATATGTTCATGAGTAGATATTTGAGAAGACCATGAGAAAGAAAATTTTCTTATATCTGATAAAATTTCTTTTTGTTTTTGCACATAAGAAGGGTACAATGAATTTATTAAAGCTCGCATTTAAAAAGAATATATATATATATATATATATATATATATATATATATATATATATATATATATATATAATTATTATTCCAATCGCCTTTGAATATTACGCAAGTATATTTCTATTAGGGAATAAAAAAGAATTAATATCCAAGTATTGTCATTAAATCGTGTAACATTGTTGTCTGTAAGTACACACAAGATCTCCGTTGTCTTATCTAGTGGTATGTTTTTAAATAAGGATGAGACGTCAAGGGAGACCATTTTATTCTGTAGGATGATCTTCCGCTTCAATTCATTTGCTAGTTCGAAGGAGTCCTTGATAGTGTTTGCGTTTATGATGCTCCGTATTGGTTCAAGTAGTTTGCAGAGAAACTTGGCTGGTTTATGTTGTGGAGCGTTGATCATTGACATAATGGGCCGCATCGAGGGAGCTCCTGAGACTGTCACGGCTTTTTTATTTTGGATTTACTGTGCAACCTTGACACAGTTTTCAAATTTTACTTAGAGAGAGAGTAAATATATATATATATATATATATATATATATTCGAAAATCACTGTCAGACTTAAATTCAGTATAACTTCCCCAAATACCATGGAGTCTGTTTTATAATGACAGACTGGTGGTGGCAATTTAGAATTTAAGATCGTAGGAGAAACCAAATTGTTCACCTGAACTAGTGGTTGACCAAATACTTAAGCCAATTTATTACTTATCATGTCTTGCAGAATGTTAAAGGAGTTACACGGTGGATAGAATCACAGTATTCCAAGGAAAATGAGCCCAGGTATGAGCCCCATTGGCGCAAATTCATGACAGTATTTGACAAGTTTTCAAAAAAGCGAAAAGGATCTTCTGAATGAATTGATTTTGATACCCGATGCAATATTTAATTAATACTGACAATGAACAAACGCTATATATATGTATGTATATGAAAAACATGTTTTAATAAATTGATTGATTTCATTTAATTGGAAATAATCTGCGCAATATAATTAATAATTTTAATGGCTAATTTAACAACGACATACATATTTATTATAATCCGCCGGTAATTGAGAAATTAAATTTTCTTAAATTTTATTCTTACGCGCTTAATTATATATTTATGACCCAATATTAATTTACAATTTTTTATAAATGTCGAGTCCTTCTAAAATTTAACAAAAATTCTTTTTGTATTTTTGTGTTAGTACGATTTTTTCAATACGCGCATATATAAAATCAGTATTTATTTTTTGCCTTAATAAAGTTTTGAGTAAAAATTTTCTTGCCAAGAAATATGCAACCTAATTGGTGTAAAAAATATACGTATACAGTGAATATGGTACAATTTTTTTCCGTTATCAAAATTATGAATGTGTTTGAGGAGCGATTTCCCTGTCAACATTTACTATAGCTAGATTAAACTAACTTTGCTTTTTTCATTAGCTAAACGCAAAAAAAATTGATTTCTGCCTCAAACATCTAGTTAGATAATACGCTGTCATGGTGTTAATACATAGTCTTTCCAGTTAGTCTCTTTTTGATTTTTACTAGCATCTGTTTTGGTTAATTGCTTATTAATTGTTCAAACTTCAGCTTGTAGTTTAAAAATTTGTCAATGAAAAGTGCCAATGTTAGCTCTAAATTTAAAGTTAGCTCGATGTTCAAGTTTAGTGTTGTCGCAAAAGCAAATGTATTGAAAATGTACCTTTATGTATGAGCTGCGTTTTACTTAACTTTATTTAATTATGAGTGCATAAAAGACATTTATAATGTAGCAAATGTAATTCATCCAGTAGACAGATTTAGTCCTTACTGAAAACCCGTCATGTACTATCTAGGATCTCCAGCAGACGGGACGCGTATTTTGCCAGGTACGGTTTATAGTCTGTAACTATATCAACTACAATGGCCCTGATGTATACTTCACAACATTTTCATTTATAAAATAAATTATTTTTTTGGTCAGCTATTGAAACTCCGAACACAGCAATTCAAGGAATCTAATGAAATGGCTACTAACTCTTGCATATGGTTGAAATCGAATGCATAATTAATTTAAGAAAAAAACAAAAAAATCATTTAGATACGGCATGTTAGTAAATCTGATCTGACACGTCATTAAATTGAGACTGAAAATATGCTTTACTCCGATGGTTCTTCACGCATATCGATATGCATTAGTAGCAGAAGAATGAGAGTGATTTGAATACATTTTAAATTATGTCAGATATGGCGTTGTGAGTGAAACAGCCGTGAATCTTTTAGGCCCCAGCATTAATTAATGGTAGGAAGTGTCGGCTGTATAGATCAGTATAGGAGACAAGCTCCGAAAAATTTAATGAATATTTTATAAGGATATAGATGTAACTTTGCAAGTTTATTACTTGTTTATCAACTGAAGAATTATTTACAGTATCACGTTTGGCATTACAGGTATAAATTTAAGTTTATGTCATTTATCACGTTTCCTTACTGCATAAATATGACCTTTCTTTGGGTTACCACGAGATTTAAGCTTAAATCTGCTATTTTAAGCATTTAGACTGTCTGCGTGACTAGAGGTGTGATGATGGGACGGAAAATGCAGTTCCGAAACGTTGCCAGTCAACGAAGATTAGATCGTACCTCATATCCAGAGGTTAGTATGAACGATTTTGAAGCCCTCGGAGGAAAGGGACGGATGAGCACCCAACCACCACGAAGACGGTCTTGATGCGTATTTGGAAATGGGGATCAGTCGGATGTTCAATAATGCGGTGACACTCGCTAAAAGTCATATATGTCAACGACAGTTTTTTACAGGTCAGCAATATACAAATTGAAGCCATGATTTATTAGGCAGTTTGGATTAAATTTTGATAAGATTGAAAATAAATGCAACATAACATATTTAAAAAAATAGCCTGCAATATTGCCTGGCATTTTCTTGCGACACAAGGTGTTTGCATCCACTGTCTCTATTATTCGTCCGATTATTTCGATTTTGGCCAATTTTTAATAAACTAAATTAATCTTATTCAGAGCTTAGCTTCAAATTCGGCATTAATTATGATCGAATATTATCGCAGTGCATCCGCATGTAAATTAGACGTTAATTATGCCAAACGAATTAATGAGGCAAATAAAATATGAGATGGATACATTTTGCAGGCTCGCAAGCTAAATTAAAACCATTATCTGACGTCTTTCAGGCGAAACAAGACATACAATTTTGTTTCTCTGATAATTACCACATTCGCGCTTCTAGGAAAACATAAGAAATTGATTATATATTATATAAAAAAGATGAAGGAAAGCCAATTGTACACAAAGAAAAGCAAAATATTTTCATTCGAGTTGGAGTATTTTTTTAACTGATTGGTATTTATACAGGTAAAGTCAGAAAAAGTATTTTTATTATATATAATTAGCGCTTTGACTGTTGTATAATGACATATCATGAGTGACCAGTTAGAAAGCCGTGGTTTACGAGATTCAAAATACGTTCCACCCAAGGAAAGGTTAAGCAAAGCATATAATTAAGTGCTTTACTTAAAATTGCATATAATCATTTGCAAAGTTAATGCAATGGAAAGACAAATTCCTGAGCTAATTTGCCTGTTTGCAGGCTTATCCACGGCAAATTCTCGACTTGTCTTGATGAATTTCCAATTTGTACGAAACCGGGCTACTGGATGAATTAAATACTGTTTGTTTCGGAGAACTAATATATATGCAAGTATGTATTAGGTGTTGCGAACCTAGTTACAAATTAGTTCATTTGTGACCAGAAGGATAAACCAAAGACAGCATGAACGGAAAGTATAATCTCATGCACATTCGTTTCGTGCTTACTGGCGACTCATCTGTAGGAGCCGGTATTACGCCCTTTAACCACTATATATCCCACATTCCTCACCCAAATATCTAGTGGTTAAAGGGCGTAATACCGGCTCCTACTGATGAGTCGCCAGTCAGCACGAAACCAATGTGCATGAGATTATACTTTCCGTTCATGCAGTCTTTGGTTTAGCTTTCTGATCCATACTGAACTAATTTGTTAATAGGTTTACTTCTGTAAATATAGAGTACAGAATTTTTCTTTAAGTCTTCTTTATTTATTCACGACTACTGTGCGTTTGCTTGATATTAGTTCCTTTACGTTGCGCAACTGGCTACGAAAAAAAGATTGGTGCTTTCATCAGTTCTGAAAAATTGATTTACAATGTAGTGTTACTAGATGTTTTTCTTGCTAAATATTGACTTTTGTTGTATTTCTTTGTTGCACAGTGCGATCAACAAAGTTAACGTGTCCTCAATTTTTTTTACATGGGTGGTCGTTTAGCATTCTCAGTTCCGCTGTGAACCGATTGATTCTCATTTCCAAGTACGCATTGAATTCGGCTTTGTGGTGGCTGAGTACCAATTTGTCCCCTCACTCCGAACACTTCCACATCATTCAGCACCCAATTGAACTTAGTTGCTTAAATCTGGAAGTTTAAGAATCGTTCTATGTGTTATTAGAATTCTGTTGATTGTACTAGAAATGAAGTATTGAATCATCGCCTGACACCCACGATTAGTTCGAACCTTATTCGCAGAGGTTACTACGAAGGGCGTAGAATCCTTCGGAGAGAGGGACGAATCAATACCCAGCAACCACGAAGTCGAGCTGAACGCGTACTTGGAAATGAGGATCAATCCCGTCATTGCAGAATTAAAAAATGCTAATCGACCGCTCATTTTAGAAAATTGCGGATACGTTAAATATTGACTTTTGTGTTGGCGCGTTTGTGTGTGGCAGGCGCGATACTCGTTGTTTAACTAAGTATAACCACAGATTTTATTACATTTTGATCGATAAACAATGATTTATTGACAGAAGAGGTCCTTGACGCTTGGTTTCATTAAGTTTTGAAATACAAATCACCTCTATTCAAACCCATAAAACCGCTTTTGCAGATTGAAACATGATACAACACAAACCGCTCCGCTGTTACTTGCTTATTATTATTATGAAATCCTCAAGAATTATAATATAATTAATTAAATTAGATTGCTGAAAATAAAAAAAAATTGACCCTCAACAAAACGAACGTACTTTTATTTTTCAATTGGGTTTCATTCAAGATTGGCGTTGGAACTCATTTTAAAGTTAAAGTCTAATTATATATCTATATACAAATGAGACTTTTTATTTGTGCTATTTTTACTTTATCACTAAATATATAATCACCTATCTATCTGTCTAAAAGACTAATTATATATATATATATATATCAGTTTATCTGTCTTTCTATAAATCTATCTTCCTATCCACCAATATATCTACCATTCAATCTATCATTTCCTCCCTCTATATATGCATCGATATAAATACCAAACCAATTATCAATCTGTCTATGTATCTATCTATGTAAAGAAATTTCAAGCTCGTTATACGAATAACTTTCCGTCTATTTATCTATCTAACCATATTTTTGTCTTGATATAAACACCAGTCACATTTCAATTGTAAACTGAGAATTTTATTACGTAAAAATGGGAATTCATCCGGTAAACTGGTTTCGTTCTAATTGGAAACTGCTCAAACACTGCCCAGAATTTTGCTATTTGCGGGGTTCGAACCACAAAAAACTTGTTTGCAGTATTTGACTTTACTCACGGAGGCATCTTTCCGGACACAACGATATAATTTTTATTATGTATTAACTTATGCTTTTGGTTAGTCCAACCTTGAAGTGGAGCCCATATGGCATAACTTTGGATCTAAAGATCCAACTATTTGTCTCCGACGGGTCATTATTGCAAGACACTACGTTACCTGTAGATGTAAGATTTCATTGCAGATCTATATAATTAAAAAAATCATTGTTTGTGCGAGTGATGATAAGAGTTATTGAAATATAACTTGCCATCTTAATATAAATATCAATCATGGTTTAGGGCTGTATGCGACTCTTTGGTGCAGTGGAAAGTTCCATACTCCAATCAAAGTGTGCCCTGGTCCAAGTCACGTTCGCGTTAAAAGTCTGGACATCACACGAAGAGTTCTTGATAAAGACGAAATCAACTGTATGAATTGCTTTTGCTACCTTGTAAAGCATAGTTTATACTGAAAAATGTACGTATAATTGGATTAATTTTCTATATAAAACTCAAACCCATGAAATCAATAATTGCAATCGTCACTCGTACATGTTTGTCTTTATTTTCATCATTGTATCTTTTATGCCTGATATTTTCTATGAGTAGTACAAGATTGTTAATATTTTATTATTTTTTAAATGCTTGGTATACCTCTTTAAGTGTCCATGGATCCCCGATTTATCACAAGTCTTGGGGAAAATGTGATAAATGTGATATATGCATGTCTTTCATTAAATATTTTTAATGGATATCTTACTTCGTTCGGTCTGCCCTTTTATACATATATTAATATATATGTCCAGCTATTCTCTCTATATATAAAATTTCACATAATTTTGTACCATATCTATTTGTGTGCCATTCTCTTTGTTCTTATCTATATTTTATAAACGTTTGTCCAATTATACATTTCTAAGGTCATCAATTCTTTAGATGTGCTACTTTTAAGCATTTTATCTTTTCTTTTTTATATTTCTTCTTCACAATATCTAAAAGTATTTTTTATTATCTTCTTAGCATTGAAATTGCTAAATTTTCGGGAAAATATTTTCTTTGTATAAGAGCTCCTACTACTAACTATAAAATTATAGATCGTCCTTCCTCTACACTTCGTTAGTATTGTATTATTATGGTGTTTTTGATTATACTATTTCATGGAAAAATTTTGAGAGATTAATTAAACATGACCTAACAATAAATTTCAATTTTGAATAGTAAGACATAGCATAAATGATAAAACACGCACGTAGACGGCCTATAATTTCGCAGTTCTTTATTAAAATATGGCCACGCCGGTAAAACCCATATTTAGATAAACTTAAAAATTGTTTATTGTACTTGTAAATGTTTATAAAATATTAGATTATTATTTTTTTGTTTTAAAAAGAAAACATTCACTTTATGCAGACCATAGTTGTTATTTAGGTCTATTTGGTACGACATTTTGCGATTTTTTGAATAGAAGGTGGCAACATCACTTTAATCAAGGTAACTAGCTTCAGATATACTAAATCTTATATATATATATATATATATATATATATATATATATATAAATATATATTATTGGATTGTGGTTTAAATAATTCTCATTAAAAATTGTGCAATAAATGATTTTTTAAAGTTACAATACTGCTTATTTTCTGCATGACCTGAGAATATTGCGTCACCGAACAAAACCTCATGATAATGTATTTTTTGGCAACATTTTTAAGGAGCGAAAAAATAATCATGCTTTTTCAAAAAAAAAATTTGAACGTTTTTGTGCAAGATAAGCGAATGCGTTCCGTATTAATTTCCAAAAGAGCATATTTGCTGTTTAGTCTCAATTAATTTTTACGGTAAGTTATATATTCACTTTAAATCAAAAGCTATATTTCTCAATAAAGACATTTTACTGCCTTATGACAATTTTTTTTGTATGTTTTCATCAGATTAAATGATGATATGATTAATAATACATCGGATCGAAAATTTTATTTGTTAAAATGACGCAAAGTTAAACGATGCTGCATATAACATTCTTAATTTTTGTGGAACTGTAAGAACTTTGGTGCGGAGGTTTATTTTTCTAAATTGTGGATAACCCTAATTTTATTCATTCTTAAATCTCTACAGATAAATAATTACCCGTATTTTCTATTCTTGATAAATCTAGGTTTTTTAATTGTTTCCGCGAATTTTTTGGGTAAAAAAATTTCTCTACTAAACTTTATTCATATCAATCATCTGAAAAAATAGAGAGGTTTCTAATTCAACTTCTTTATTACAAAGTTTTTCCTGTTATTTTATACCCTTTTATGGTTACTTGACTACAAAAGTTTATTTAAATTACTCATTCATTGTAGCGATCACCTTAATTATTGTGACGCAATTTAAAATACATAAACGGGTGTTGTCCACCTGAGAATAGATTCAATATAGGTCATGAAAATCTGTGGTATTTGCGTGATACACTATTTCAATTTGCAGCTCTAATAAGTGTATTATATATAGTGCCTTGGTTTCTTATTTTTGCGAGTGCTTTTTTATGTCGCCTGAATACCAACCAAACAATATTTCTAAATTGATTGAGAACGTTATTAAATGCATTGCCTTGACTGCTAATAATCACATTGTTGCTAATTTCTATAGTCAAACGTACAACTGCCTAGCTTATTTCGGTTGATTGTAAATAATGTTGACATAAACTACATTGAGGATGTTGATGAGGATGATAATGACGATGGTAATATTGATGATGATGATGTTGATCACGATAATGATATGGATGACGATGATGGTGCCGAAAAAGATGACGATATCTATGATAAATGTCACGAGAATGATATTGACAATGATGGCAATGACGAGGATGATACCGATGATGATGAGTATGATTATGGTTATTTTGATCAGAAAATGATGATAATGTAGTACTGAATGATGATAATGATGACAAAGGCGATGATGCTGATGATGGTATTGATAACCAGGATATTTTTTTATGTATTTGCCAATATTGTCATCATGATAATGGATATGGCGATGATTTTGATGATAACCGTGATGATAATGAATTTGAGAATTATGGTAATTATGATACAGATAGTTTTCCTGACAATAACGGTAATGATCATGATCTTCAGACTGCAGATTATTGAACGACTGATAATGATGATACTGTCGATAATGTTGGTCGTGATGTTATTGATTATGAAGAGAGAATGTTGATGCATCTGATAATGAATATGAGATTGTTAACTTTGAGGGTGATGGTGTTTGCATTGCTTTTAATGATGACAAAATGTATGATTATGGCGATGATGACTTCGATGATGATGGCATTGATGATCATTAAGAAGCATGTATTTATTATTTATCATGATCTTGAGATTGAAGTTGATGACGATGATGTTGATATTGATATTGATAAGAAATATGATGCTGTTGATGATGTTTGTGATAATGATATAAATGATGAATTAAATGATCAGGAAGATGTTGATGACGATAATATGGATGTGGATGGTGATTTTCATGATGATAATAATGCTAAAGTGGATGTAGATGGCGGTAATATTAATAATATTACTTATAATATCAATCATGTTGAGGATGATGATGATTAAAATGAGGGTGATTACGATGATGATGATGATGACGATGATAATCTTTAAAGATAATAATGACCTTTCACACAAAGAAATGTCTGCAAGCAATCAAAATCACAAATGTAAAGCTGCTATTTTTCTGTTTTATGAAAAGAGAAATCTCATATATGATGTTTCTAAAAGGATTTATTACGTTATGTGCTTTTAGACTTGGAACAAATTTAAATATGCAAATTTTAACTTTGTAGCCTGAACAACAATCCGTTTAAACAATTATTTTTTGTTAGCAATGTTAAAATTAACATATTTAAGTACTCGTGTCATAACTTATTTAACAAAAACTATTAGATGCGCATCAAATAACAGTTTTGGCCAGTATACCAAAGGCTAAATTGGAAGGCAAATTAAAACCAAAGACTGCAGGTAACTCATTTGTCGTGTTTGACAATGTAGAGTGAAGAAAACCTAACAAAGTATATGCTGATTATTTATGGGGCCAAGAATTTTTAAAACTCAGTTAATTAAGGAAACTATAATGGGCTTTCAATGTCTGTAGGCTTTTTGATGACAATGCACTCGAACAGGATGCAATAGCAGTTTCGGCATCTAAGCAAATGGAAAATCAGGTGTTTCAGAGTGTGCAATTCTTGCAATGTTTAGCCAAAAGAAATTCTCCGATATTCAGAGATGTACTAGTGGCTGCATGTCCGGCTTTGAGAATATTAAAAAATTAATGGTAATGCAATATTTTCAACCAAGTTCAGTATATTTTACAGATCATAAAATAATAACAACCGCGTTAATCTATAAAATGGTAGCAAAAGCAGTCTTCTAGATGGTTGCTAGTAGAATTGTGGACCTCTGGAAACATTGTTTAACTGCACCCATAGGTTACCCTAGATGTAGGTCACGTTATGCTCTGTCCGTTGGGATGCGGTAATTTGCCCTGTGCCTGTGTCTAATTTTTAAAAGACAGCTTTATTACGGTCAAGTGAAAAGTACCGTTGTATGTTATGATGCTAGTTTATATTAAGAATTGTTTAGTACTTAACTAGCTTCACGTCATTTTTCCAATTTAGGCCACGCAGAATTCACAAATTATTAAATCTGTCAAAGCAGGTTGTGGTGTAAAGTTAACAATGTTACAATTAATCCGGGTTACAGGTTGAGCGTCTATATTTATATGAGAGAACTCACATTGCTTATGATATAAATGAAAGTTTGCTAATGTCATCTAATACGCTTAAAAATTTCCTTTGAGTTTCTACTTAGTTAAATTCAAATTAAGATAAAAGAAATCTTAGTGTTTCAGATGTCAAATATAAATTATGAAAATGAGCGTTTCCTGCAAAACAAGTGAACCGTAATTCGATTTTAACAGTTTATTTTAACGAAATCAAAGTTTAATATATTTTATAAGTAGAAATCGCATTAATTTTATGTGAAAAATCTCCTAAACTACATACATTTTATGATTTACGTTGCTACAATTGGAGGAATTGCCTAATTTTAAAATGCGCTTAGTCGAAAATATCTAAAACTTTTCACACTGGTGAGATGAATACAAGAAAACCTCACTAGTCATGTTGTACTTTATATCAGTTTATTAACTAATGGCTCGATATTAAAATATAAAATATCAGTTTCTACAATGTTGCCCTTATGCCTTTTAAAATTACTTTGTTTCTCAAAAATGTTAAATTCTATCTTGTGACTTTGCAAGGAAAAGCATGTTCGAAACAGATTTCACTATTTACTTTGCTTCCTGTCTATGTTGTTCGCTTTAAAAGGAAACGGATAATGATCTGTAATACATTGGATTTAGACTAATATAGTTCTCTTTGTTGATAATTGAAATAACTGAAATTTTAATCTAAGTATTGTGTAGCAAGTTACAAATATGGTCAAATGGAACCATTGAAATATGCCGAGGTAAGAAAGAGAAAATGCTGTATTTTGACGTACACTTGCATTTCGTTGTTGCTGGCGACCCATCAGAGGAAATAGGCAATACGCTTTGAATATACCACATATATTTAATCGAGATATGTTGTAATATGTGATGGAGTTTTATAACCTCTTTAGCAGTGCGTCTTCAGAACCACCTCATAATATACATTATCTACCGAACCACACAATGTTACCAGCATTATGATTTTGGAGGTAGGCTTAATTTAATCAAATTTGATGATATCAATCATTCTGAACACATGCTACTCCAACCAGACGTTTATACTTTGACCTTCATCAAGAGCAGTGCGTTCGTTGAATAATGTTATGTTTGTGTATTTTTTATTTCTAATTTTTAATTGAAATAAGTTTAACTCCAAAATAAAAGTGTTTATATGATTAAATTACCTGATCTGCATTTTGACTAACGCAGCTTTCATTGTTCCAGTAGTTTTCTTTTTCTCCTTCCGATATATTTCGGCTAAATTTATCGGTAGCCTCCATCAGTCCGATTCAACTTCACAAGTTTAATAAATGAAACTAATGAAGCAAGTGCGTTATTTCCTCTAGCCATAATATTTATACTTCAGACTGACCTTTCACTAGATATTCACGTGTCACATGAGTGTGTGTGTGTGTATGCGCATTTTAATAACTGTTATTTTTTATCTAACTAATTGAGACTAGAGTGGCTGAATAAGAGTTTATCATTTGCATGTGTTTATATGATTTACAGACTCGTTCTGTATTTTATAAAAGAGGTGACTTCGAATGCGAATTACTAAGGACTGCCTAAGAAGATATCACAGTTAATGCCTTCAAGCCTCATTTCTTGAGCCAGTATACAGTGAAATTAGGGCGTTGTGTCGGCTCCTTCCGATTATCCACCAGTGTCCAAGAGATTATAACTTCCCTTCATTCTGATGTCGGTTTATCCTTTTAGTCCTTTTTGAACTAATATGCTTCTAGGTGCGCGTGACAATAGCTACCTTTAAGACAAATAATAAACAAAGAGCCTTATCTAGGGCAGACATTATTTCAACAGAAATTCCTCGCAGAAGCGCCCGTATAAGAATGAAGCAGTCGGCGTAATGATAAAAGCAGACTTCGAGCCGAAGTGTAACTAAAATTAAGTAATATTTGTAAATTTGTTTTATTAAATCGATGCTCGTTGTGCGAGCAAAATTTTATATATAATTGAGTAAAAAATGGAGCATGTGTGGTACCTTTAAAATGGCTGCTGATGGGTTAGAAACGATGATTCATGGACTGACATCTCAAATGAATAATTTAACTGCAGAATTAGGCATAATTAAGTCTCGTCTGGACGATACGCTGATAATAAACACAGACGACATCCGAGTACATGGACCATCCAATAACGGTGGACGCAACAGTGCGCACCGCTAAATACAAAATAGTCTAATTCAATTTTTACTAATATTTCTTGTTGGTGATTAATTGCAAGTCTATTTGTGAGTTGGAATAGCTATGTTTACATATGCTTTTCTTAGTGCTTGTTTGAATAATTATCATTTTCATTCAAATTAATGTTGAAGATATGGTTTACCTTCAGTGGATAGATAGAGTTTTGATCAGAAATTCACTTTGTTGGCTGTTGTGTATAAAAATTTTTTGCCATGAGTTATGGATTGTCAACGTCTTAATATTGCGGTGTATATCGCTTATCTCCTTGTGCATATTCTGTCACTATTAGTAATAAAAGTAGCTATCACTGTAGTCTCACTTAGTTAGATGAACATTATGGTTACGGAAATGTACACAAGCCTGTGACACACGACTATCTAGTGAAAGATCAGTCAGTAGTATAAATAATATGGCCAGAGGAAATATCGCGCTTGCTTCATTATTTTCTTTGCAAGACTTGTGAGGATGGACCAACAGAAGAAGGCTGCCTATAAAGGCAGCGGAAAAATATTTAGTTGAAGAAAGAAAACTATTTGAATAATAATTGCGTTATTCAAAGCGCAGGTCAGGTGATTTCGATGAATTCAGTTTTGCAAAAAATTTTTCATTTAACTATATAAGTTTTCTTTTAGTTTATCAAATCATAGTTTAAAATATACGCATGGTAATACTTCTGCAAACATTCATAAACGACAATACTACTAAAATGAATTGCTAGTTTGAGTCTATTACTCAAATATTGCGCAAACTACTGCAGTTAAATCTGCATATTGATCCTTATAATGATTACGAGAAAGGTTACATGCCATGCGATCAAAGTCTTTCGAGTATAGAAATTGCGTAAAATGGCTTTGCGATGTTTTGTCTTTTCTAGTTGATCGCTAACATTTTAAGTGACGCGTCTTGGCACCATTTAGCCAATCCGAAAAAAATGTTAGTACGACCAGTAATTATAATGAACCGTCAAAGCGAAAATCGAAACAAAATGTACAAGAGCTAATTCTAATCATAAATTAAGAAAAATAATTTCATAAAATTATTCGTGTTGAAATAAAGTATAAAAATGATTTTAACACTCCTCCTTATAAAGAGAATTACATAGCTTATGTTGGTAAAATAACTAGCATGTGTCCAAAAAGCAGTAAGTCTGTTCTGTTTATGCACCTGAAACCGAATGGCAGGGCAACTGGAAAATTGATAGCAGAAGGCTGCCACATGTTATTTTCTCTCTATACTGCAAAAATATTTCAACCACATTCGTTAATACTATTTTATAAACTTGAACATCTATTAACAGCATTAACACTTTCCAAATTCGTTTACATTTGTTATTGCACATTTTTACTTCGAATTCATAACGTGAAATAATTGAAGGCTTTCTGTATAGAAGCTTGACTTTATTACACAAGCATGTAACGCCAGTTAAAAGGGGAGATGAGCAACTTGCTGGCAGTTCCGACATTCAATTAAACGATTTATAATTTGCAATACAAACTCGAAGGCGGAAATTTGAAAATCTAGCTGAAAATGGACACTTACATTGCAAATAAGGCATGTCTTCTCTTCCTCTGGTTTTGCTAATAAGTTCAAATTCTTCAATTTGCTGGATAAGGCATTTATAAATTTTGACGTGCAATTTTGGATAATAAACAGATTGGTTTTAACATTTCTGTAAATCACGTTTGTGTACATCAGATAAATGATGTTCTCATTGTATCTAAATAATTGCACAACAAAGCAAAACTACCGCCATTCACAGGTATGGATGCGTGTCGACCTTGAAAGATAATCATTAGAACACGACATCAAACTGACTTACGAGAATCAATCCATAACGCATATAGAAAGAATGCAAAGTTTGATATGTAACTCTTACCTCTTGTAGTCTCGCACACGTAGAACTTCACTAGAAATGTCGCCTGTAAAATGTCTATGCAGTTACGAAAAAAAATTATTGTATCTTTAGTAAAATGTACATAATTTATACAATGTAACATTCATTGATTGCAGGGCAGTGACAAAAATTGTCTAATTCAATTTAACAATAATCGTTTTCGCGGGTGGTGGTAACAATGCTTTCAATCAAGTTTGCGAGCTTGAAGTAAACACCAACCCCATTGGATTTAACCAGTCGTCAAACAACATAAAAAACTACCGCCAGCCGCAATGCACTGACGAGTTTCCACCTTCCATAATCATCATCAGAGTACGAAGGCAAACTGACTGTCGAGGATCAAAACGCATTCAATTGGCGGTAGTTTTGTTATGTTGTTCGACGACTGGTTAAATAGAATGGAGCTCGCAAACTTGATTTAAAGCATTGTCTAAGTCAAGCTTAAGAGCTTGAAACAAGCAATAATTCGATTGTATTTAACCAGTCAAACGACAGTAAGACTACTGTCAGTCACACGTACTGACGCCTTCCGAACTTGCTTTGTCTCCAACAGAGCACGACGGCAAGCTGACCAGCGAGGCTCAAACTGCAATGCATATATGAGGTAGGCAAAATAAGATATACGGCTCAAACACCTGGTGGCCTTGCATAAATTGTACCTGACAAGATATATCAGCTGCAAAATATCTTAGAAATCACGAAACTACCAGTGTTAAAGCTATTGCTGAACTTTGTCAAATTAAGCAGTTGTTGTTTTCCCGGGTGCTGTTAGTCATTCGGCAAACCAAGTTTGCAATCCTGTATGTGACAATCAATTATTGTTTAAACTGTAGCACATAGTATATGGTATGTTCTCTTTTCGAACGAGTAACACTTTTTAATCATTTTAATTCCAGATTAACGATGTGATGCAATTCGAGTTAGGTTTTACACAAATCATGTTTTGACGTATCAACACATTATTCCTACATTTTCATCATAAAAAACAAGCTATTCTTCTGGGTGTGTACATTTTGTATAAAAAATAATTGGTCAACCAAGCAACCTGAATAAAGATAGCTCATGTTTATAGTACACACAGGTAGAAAAATACTAATTTGAAAGTCCAATTATCTGCTGTACAAAGTGTACACACCCAAAAACATTATTTGTTTTATAAAAAGGTTTACAATGCATGAATAATGGGTTGCAATGTCCATGTGCGATTAATGGTAAATAGTTTTAATTTTTGCTCATCATTAAATTGTTATTAAATTTTTAACAAATATTTTTGCTTTCTATCCTGAGAATGGACTAGAAACTATGTACGACTGGTGGGATACAGTGCCAGTAATGCTTATCTAAAACTGGAAACTTCGATTTAAAGAGATATTCCGTTTGACAGAACAATCAGTTTACTAGGTAATTTCATCAAGAAATCCATTTTTTGTTCCCATTACCTACAAGTTATCTAAAAATACTCCCGAACAAGTTCCATTGCACTAGTACATAGGGCAATAGTTTATACAGTTTTAGAAAATAATCTAGCAATTTCTTTAGGCATTGTACTAGATGATAATTACAGGTACTAGCTGTAAATTTTTATAGCTGCACACGTAATATGCAAATATGACCATTATATCTAAAGTATGTCTATGATCAGTATATCATAATTAATGAAATTGGCATAAAATGAGACTAGCTTAACGGTTTTTACATCCATAAACATCACATCAAATTCACTAGCTTGCGTAACCATCCCCTGCCTAACAAATTTACCTTTAATTTTTGAAATTTTGTTGCGGTGTGTACAATTCAATTAATTCAATGCCGCGTTTTGCATACGCGGGTAATAGTTGTACACGGGCAGTTACACAAAGATCCGATTCTTCACACTTTCCGATTTTGTTTTGTCTTTGATCGGGTTGAATTCTTCTTTTTTAAACTGAAAATGCGGTTCTATCACATCTTTGTTTACTGGCGACGTTTCGGTGCCTACTTTCCAGCACCATCCTCAGGCAACACAACACTGATCACAATAGCAGATTTAAGCAAATGTGGTAACCTCGTTCCAAAACCATTCTATTTATATATAATTGACTCAACACTATTTTAATCATAGAATTTGTCTCAGTAACTAAACTCAATATATAACTATTTATAATTAGCAGACCAATCATTACCTCACCTATCTCAAATTCCCGGTATACGGAATCTCATCTCGTATGCAGAATA
>JAQBSW010012392.1:0-16927 GCA_029291075.1 Eudiplozoon nipponicum | reverse complement strand
ACTATCAAGTACCGATGGACAAAGACTCAGGAGCATATACTGCACTCAGATTCACCGGAGGTGGCACGCACGAATATCACTATATGCCATTCGGTCTCAAAAATGCCTAGCAAACATTCCAACGCGTTATGGACGAAATACTAGATGGTCTACCATTTGTAATTCCATATCTAGACGACATCCTGGTATTCTCTAACTCAATGACCGATCATATACAACATATTGAGATCCTGCTCACACGTCTAGAAGACTATGGCCTCCGACTTCATGGCAATAAATGCGTCTTTGCACAGAAATCAATTGAATTCCTTGGTCATCAAATTTCCGAAGAAGGCATGACACCTGTACCTACTAAGGTTCGTGCTATTCAAGATCTACAGCCTCCAACCACCGTTCGGGCATTACGACGATTCTTGGGCAAGATGAACTACTATTCTCGATTTGTACCCTGCCTTGCCAAGATTCTGGCACCTCTTCACAAATATCTCGTGCCAGAAAGCCGTTTCGTCAAGAAATCACAACCGATTCAGCTCAACGTGGACGACATGCAGGCTTACGAGGATGCCAAAAGGGCCCTATGCAAAGCGACCATGTTACATTCCCCGGATTGGTCTCAACCTTTTGAATTGATAACGACGCATCCGACGTTGCCATAGGCGCAGTACTTCAACAATCCATCAATGGAATACACCAGCCTATCGCGAGACGCGATATGATACGTTAGGAAAAGAATTACTTGCAATCTACCGGTCGATCCTACACTTCCATACCTATCTGGATGGCCGAAAGTTCAAGATCTACACTGACCATCTTCCGCTACTTCCGATGCTGAGAGGAAAGAAAGAGTATTTATATTCACGACGTGTCAACTCGCAACTTACACGAATACACGAGTATGATTATGAAGTCACTCATGTCAAAGGATCAGAAAATGTGGTCGCAGACTCCCTAAGCCGTCCTGCAGATCTTTGTGCCTCAATAGTGTATCCTTCACCTATAAGCACTCAGGAATTGCAAGCAGCTCAGCAAGATGATATATCACTTCGGACATTTGATGTCAATCGACTGAAATCACTTGATTACGACGGAACCCTACTGCAGTGCGAAATAACTGACGTGGGCCCTCGGCCGTTTATACCTGAAAAACTCCGTCACAAGATCTTCGAAGTCTACCATTCATTGAGCCACCCATCTGGCGAAGCATCAGTAGAAATTCTATCCAGAACGTATTTTTGGCCTGGCATGCGACGAGATATCAAGATGTG
Organism: Eudiplozoon nipponicum; assembly: GCA_029291075.1. Lineage (NCBI taxonomy): Eukaryota > Metazoa > Platyhelminthes > Monogenea > Mazocraeidea > Diplozoidae > Eudiplozoon > Eudiplozoon nipponicum. The sequence continues at coordinate 15,662 of JAQBSW010012392.1, read as the reverse complement.
GTCAAAACAATGCCTAGAATGTCAGAAGTGCAAAGTGACGAGACACACCAAAACGGCGCCACAAGTCATTCAAGTGCCCAAAGTCCGATTTACACAGATACACGTTGACCTGGTAACCTTACCTGCCGTGAACAACATGCGATATCTACTGTCAATACGGGACCGCACCACTCGATGGTATGAGGCCATACCACTTCCAGACATGAAGCAAGAAACTGTCAGTTATGCTCTAGAGCTCAATTGGTTTGTTTGGTTCGGTGCTCCAGCTGAAGTGACAACCGATCGTGGCGCACAATTCCTCGGAGAAGAGTTCGCAGCCCTACTGCAATCCGAGAGCAAATGGTTTCGTCGAAAGGCCACACCGAGAACTGAAAGCGGCGCTCAAGGCTAGCCCAGAAGAAAATTGGCTTGCGGCTCTACCGAAAGTACTCCTATCAATGCGTACAAGACCTCGTGAGCCGATCAAATGTAGCTCCGCTGAAATGGTATTTGGCGAATGTCTACGGCTTCCTGGCGAACTAGTCCGATCACGCTCTGAAACTGCATTAACGATGAATGATCCGACATTTCTGTTTCCACTTCGCAGTTTTCTACAGTATAACGCTCAGAATCGGCCGATCTGTCCTACACGTCAGCAACATGGCCCAATCTATAAACGCAAAGATTTTGATAGCTGCAAATGGTTCTTCATCAACAACGATATGGATAACAGGATTTTAGCCAAACCGAAGCGTGGTCCTCATCGTGTGTTAGATCGACGTCAGAATTACATCATTCTGGAGATTAATGGCAAAGCTGAAGCGGTCTCCAAGCACAGACTATCCCCAGCGACGTTGATCCAGATGACCCGCTGTTTCGCGATGTAGACCTATCAGGCGGTGAAGAAACGAGAACGCCACCTCCAGACAGTCTTGCTAACATCGGATTGACGCCCGACGTCCCATCAACAACCGAGCCAACTGAAGCTGTCACGCCGCCGCGAGATATAGAAGAACCAGAATCAGTGTTGTCAGAGCCAAAATCAGTCATTACACGGTAAGGCAGAGCAATAACACTTCCTGGAAGGTTAGCCCCCTTCATGGTGTACTAATTTTCATTGTCGGGGGGGTTTATGTAACACGCGGCTCCGTGTTACAACCCAACGAAGGTCAATTTTTACAAACGCTGTGCCCTTTAAGGTCAAATATTCTAACTCTGTCCTTAAACAATATTTCTCTTAGCTGTGATTTTAGGAACAATCCTTTCTAGTCTCAAGTAGTTTTAACCGATATTTCTTAAACTGAAATTTTATGTGTAATTAATAGTGTTTTTATAAAAAGAACAGAACCGCGCTGGGAACGAAAAAAACACGCGGTGGACTAATGGTCATAGTGAACTTATTCCTATTAGTTTAACTATTTGGATTATCCGAACTTCAGAGAACAATATATTAATATCATGTACTGAGATAGAATCGTTACAAACGGCGATCGTAACATTTGTGAGTTGTGTCATTGAAGTCCTTAAACGATTTAAATCCTTTTTATAGTGATAACTTTTAACGATGACTTTTTCCATGTATCATTTGTTTTAAATCGACGGCATAAATGTTGAGCAATTCAGGCCTTTGTACGCATATAACTGATTGAGCATAAAACAATTTTCTATGATAAACTTAAATCACTTTTATTTTTGCCGTTTAGAGGACGGACAATTTAGCTTAAGTGTGAATGACATTTAAATCATATTTTTGCATAAAAACCATTTTTACAGCTGACAAACATGTATTCAATTTTGACTAACTGAGAATAGTGTTTAGGATATAATTTTACATTAAAAAATCTGTATTATTACCATCCAAATCCTTCAATTCAGATTAACAGTGATTTATATTTATGTGCTACATTGTGTGTAATATATACATGAAACCTTTCTTAGGCCTTCTAATATTAATCATCTGAAAAGGAACAGACTGATTGGGTGCTCGGGTAGTAATAATAGCAAACATTGATAAAAAGTAGGGGTACAAAATCAGGAACGAGATAGCAAAAGCGAAAAGTACCCCTACACTAGAGCCTTGGGTGGCCTCTGGTTGAGTTGTCGCTCCCGTGGTTGAGCTGTAATCACGATGTGGATAGCGTCCTGCAGGTTCTGCACTTTAATTGGCTCGTCTCTCCGGTATACCGCAACAAGATGAGTCACAGATGTAGTTAGTTGTTGGTGAAACCAGCAAATCACTAGCGTAGGTATTGACAGCCGACAGAACGCACACGCGTGAAGCAGGTAGAAGGCAAATGCCACAACTGACTTGCATGGTAAATTACCGTGCTTAAATAGCATGCAATATGTCTACTTGCACATTATTGGTTAAACGTGTTTAAACGGCAATTTCGCTTTTTTCTCATTGGTGCAACGTAAATAAATTTGAATTTAATTTACGCAATATGTCGGCGATTGATTTGTGTCGTTACAATACAATTCTTAGTTTATACTGACATATGTATGTAATTAATGGGTCAGGTGTTTATATCAAGACCGCAACTGTAACGACACAAATCAATCGCCGACATATTGCGTAAATTAAATTCAAATTTATTTACGTTGCACCAATGAGAAAAAAGCAAATTGCCGTTTAACCACGTTTAACCACGTTTAACCAATAGTATGCAAGTACACATATTGCATGCTATTTAAGCACGGTAATTTACCATGCAAGTCAGTTGGTCGTATCTGCGTTCTGCCTCGTGTTACACATGTGCGTGCTGTCGGCTGTCAATACCTACGCTGGATATTGATTTGTTTCACCAACAATTGGCAACATTCGTGACTCACCGTGTTGCACTTCAGCCAGCAAGACGAGCCAATTAATGCAGAACTTCAACCAAGTTGTCTACACATGATAACAACAGCAGGAACCACAACCAGAGTCCACCCAAGGAACAGAACATCAACTTACATATATATAACTTACGCGAACGCCGCCAAGGCCCTCTTAAGGGCCCCCATATCAGTAACTAATCTCTATTCAGAGCACCTTAACCGAGTTTGTAACGTCGTACGGCATTTACTTGAAGCCGGGGCGTTTACAAAATTGGCGACCGCGCCAGGATATTGATTATTGTTCTGATTTTTTTGGTATAAATAAAATTGACTTCCTTTTTCATCTATTTGGGATAAATAGATTGACATTTGTGTTTTCTTTACCCTGATCGTGGTTTTCTGGGAAATCTGTTGGGTATATATTCGTGGATTTGTGGGGATAATTATAATACATTGTCATCAAAGGCCAACTGGGCCTCTATTTAACTTTCCTACGTACGAAACGGCAACGTATGTACTCGTCAAACTCAACTGTGGAAGCTGTTTGTGGGTAAGCGTTTCGTTAAAGTTTATTTATACATTTTCATATTGCTTATAAATTTATGCTTTTAAGATCCCGTAAGATTGTTAAAATGTCAGGTCCAATTTTAGATATTGATGTTCCTGTTTGGGATGGAGATAGTGAGCTATTCTTTATGCGCGTAGACTCCGCTTTCTCCCCGTTTCCTGATTATGACAGTCATCAAAAACTGTCGAAGGTTTTTGCTAAACTACCTTCTGAATTGCAGCGACGGATTTATCCTAAGCTTGAGGCCATTAGGAAGCTACCTAATCCCATTTTGGGCCTACAAAACGAGGTAGAATCCTTGCTTGGACCCACGGAAACTGAGCAGATAATAAACAAATATGCGCAGTTAGATATGCCAAATCTTGGCCCCATAGAAATACTGAGGGAATTACGGAAACGTTGGTATAAAACCAACATTTCTGACCATGAGGCTAAGGTTGTTTTTATTAACAATCTTCCCCAAACATTAAAACTCTTTGCCAGACAGCTCCCCAACACTCTCTCTATAGATGACTTATCTGAGAGATGTGAGTTAGAATATAGGGTTTTGGAACCCAAAGTGAATCCATCATCCTTTTCTTCACCCCCGCAAGATGATAGAATCTCCTCCTTAGAGAGAACAGTGGCGAACATGGCCAAAGTTCTAGAAGGATTGGCCATTACCAAATCTGAGATAAATCAAGTGAATGCTCGACCAAAATTCGTTTCCAAGTCAAATTATAATGGTAGGCGGCGATCGAGATCTCCGCAATCCTTTAATAAATATGCTCCAAAGAACTGGTGTTATAACCACCAGAAGTTTTTTATGCTTGCCAAGTTTGTCTTTGTCGTTCCGAAGAATTTCCGAATGAGTGTCAATTTCCACAGCTGACGGAGAGGACAACAGACCGCAGGCACAAGGGTGCATCAGTATCGGGAAACGTCTGGCGCAGGAAGTAGAAGACCGTACTTTCTGCACATCAACGGCATCAACGGCGCTACAGGGAAGAAGCCAACTACAATCCGACATCCCTGTCGACTCTTTTCGTCCACGCCGAATTTTTCACATAGAGAACCAAACAGACAATGCCGGTCGCAATCACCAGCCTACTTGTTTGCATGACCCGGCCAAACAGCCAAACGAACTTCTGCACCTTCTTGATTTCAAAACTGGCGAAGAGTACATCGTAGACACAGGTGCGGCAGTCTCAGTTCTCAAAGGTGATTCAATGGCCGAGATGTCGCTAGGCGTTCTTCTCGCAACAGCTACAGGCGAGCCCATACCAACTTATGGCTGCCAATACCGCACACTCAACATAGGTCTACGACGTGAATTTTCCCACAACTTCATCATTGCCAAGGTCTCACATAATATAATAGGCCTTGATTTCCTTCTAAAATTTCGGCTCATTGTTGATCTTGCCAATCAAAAGATCATCGACCCCTCCACCGGACTTGAACAAAGCTTTTGGACACTTGCCTCCGAGCGTTTGGAGTTACAGGTCATTCAGCCAACCCCAGTGCATCATTCAGCAGAGATATCAGCAGCTCTTCGAAAATACAAATCGCTTTTCGATCTTAACAAGTCAGAGCTACGAGTCTCCAACACGATGCATCATATCGTCACAGAAGGACAACCTATTGCACTCAAGAAGCGACCACTGGCTCCTGCTAAGCTGAAAGCTGCCCAAGAAGAATTCTCAAGGCTTTTGGAAGAGGGAATCATCAGACCATCGAAAAGTTCATGGGCGTCACCACTGCACTTAGTCTCAAAATCAAACGGATCGTACAGAGCCTGTGGAGACTACCGTAAGCTAAATTCAGTGACAAAATCTGATGCATATCCTATTCCAAATATCAACACTTTACTTGAAAAACTCAACGGCAGCAATTTCTTCTCAGTGATTGACCTCAGACAAGCGTACCATCACATACCGGTAGCACCAGAGGATATCGAGAAAACTGCAGTCATCACTCCATTTGGCCTTTTTGAATATCTTTACATGCCTTTTGGACTTAAGTGTGCTACTCAGACATTTCAAAGATTCATAGACAACATACTTCGCGACGACTCTGCTTATTGTATGTCATATCTCGATGACATTATGGTATTCAGTCCAGATCTAGAATCTCATGCGAAACATCTACGAAATGTCCTCTCACGCTTATCCAACCACGGACTCAAGATCAACTGTGACAAGACGCAGATTGCAACTTCATCCGTCGACTTCTTAGGGCATCGTATCACGGCCCAAGGTATTCAACCGTTGCCGTCAAAGACGAATTCAATCAAGAATATCAAGTCACCAAGGACTTTGAGCGATTTGCAGAAAATCCTGGGAGTACTAAACTATTATCGCAAGTTCCTTCCAGGCCTTTCAAAACAACTTTATCCTTTGTGCAGGCACCTGCGGAACCGAAAAGGACTTAGCAAGAATTCCATCATTGCTTGGTCATCCGAAGACGAGGAATTACTTCGACTTGCCATCAACTCGTTAGCAAATGCCACAATGCTAACGCATCCAGATTTCGAAAAGCCATTTCTACTCACGACAGATGCTTCTGAATTCGCTATTGGAGCCACTTTGGAACAAGAGATCGACGGAGTTCGGAAGCCTATCAGTTTCTACTCGCGTACTCTCCAACCAGTAGAAACGAGGTACGACACTTTCGGCCGAGAACTTCTCGCCATCCACGACGCAGTGCGCCATTTTATCAGCATCATTGGCAGTAGCAGATTTGTTGTTTTCACAGATCATGCACCACTAGTTAGCGCACTTCGAAACGCAACTTCATCTATCGCCAAGTACCCTGCCAGAGTGAAAAGACAGCTTTCTCGTCTAAGCGAATGGCAATTTGACGTCTTTCACGTCAAGGGCAAACAGAACTTCATTGCAGATGCCCTGTCTAGGCCAGACGTCTCTCTACAACCACCTTCGCCGTCACCATTCACTGTCAACTCCGTGGCACTCAGTGAACCTGCACTAACGCCAACTCTCCTGCGAACTGAACAACGCGGTGACATTCACATTCAAAGATCAATAGCCCGTCACCCAACCAAGTTCATATGCCGTCTGTGGGAAGGCTTACCAATTGTTTACTTCACGGGTACGCAGCCCAACAAGCCAGTTCTGCCGACCAGCCTTCAGAGAAAAGTTTTCGATTCAATTCACTCAATTTCTCACCCAGGAAGCCAAGCGACTGTCCGACTTCTTACAGATCGTTTCTGGGGTCACAGACTTAGGCAGAATGTTAAACGATGGGTCTCAGAGTGTGCTATTTGTCAGAAAAACAAGATCACACGACACACTCGTTCTAAGTTGCAACATTTTCGGTCTACTTCTCGCCTAGCCATCGTCCACATCGACATAGTTCATCTGACAAAGGTTCAAGGTTTCAGCTACCTTCTAACTATGATCGATAGATTTACACGGTGGCCTGCGGCATTACCTCTTGGCACCATTTCTGCAGACGAAGTAACTAACGGTTTTATCTCTGCATGGATATCCAATTATGGTGTTCCCAATGAGGTCATCACGGACAGAGGCACTTGCTTCTCATCTGATCGTTTCAAAACCACCTTGCGGTACATGGGATGCATCTTACGCCAGACGACTGCCTACCATCCCCAAGCTAATGGCATGGTAGAGAGAATGCATAGGGAACTCAAAGCAGCTTTAGCATCCTCGTCCATTAATGGCAACTGGGTCGATGCACTACCTTTAGTTCTGCTGGCCATGCGTTCTCGTACTCGAGAATCCATTAAAACGTCTGCGTCACAACTCTTGTATGGCATGGATCTACGCCTGCCTAGTCAGCTCCCACGTCTACTACCGGCACAAGATGACCCACAAGACGAAGCTACCCGCCTTCGACTTCATTTCGGTAACATGTCCGAACAGCAGCCGAGACACACGCCTCGTCCAGTCTTCGTTCACCCACAGCTCCAAAGCTGCAAGAGAGTACTCGTTCGCAACAATAATGCTGTTGCACCACTACAACCCAAGTATCGCGGTCCTTACCCGATTTTAATAAGACAGCCAAAATACTTCATCATTATGCAAGGCGCTACACCGACATCAGTAAGCATAGACAGGTTAAAACCGTTTATCGAACCACCTGATCCTGAGAGCATTCAACCTTCTACACACGTCTCAGGCTCCGTCTGCCCACAATCTCAACCTGCTTTGTATAACGCGTAATTAATTTTTTTTAAACATTAACATTAACTATAAAATTTTTTTTTAACCTTTCGTTATTTTTAGTATTTGTCTCACGTGGCATAACCAGCTGTTCTTAGCTAACAATTGTGTAGCATTTTTGAACAGTTCTTTGGTATTATGCCATTTCTGAGGCAATGTTCGTGTACATATTTTTATGCAATTACCTTTGATTTTAATGTATATATATATTTTACATTATAATGTATTTCTCACACATGACATTACACTGCCTATTTTGGTATGACCAGCTACTAAGAGCTAACGCTTTCGTGTAGCAACACTAAGTAGTGATCAGCTTCATATCATGGTACAGGCCACTTTCAATGCATATCTCAACTTTATCTATTTCACAAAGACCACTCTACAACGTCGAGCACTCTAGCTCCTTTGGTCGTATACAAACACATTGACAACGATCCAACCTGCTTGGGTTTTTAACTTAAACCTGGCAAATTCAGAGGCGATTTACCTCGAAATCTTCACGCTGCGGCTCCAAAAAACTTACACTGCTCTATTTTTGCCTCACGTGCTATGACCGTCCACTAGAGCTAACAATTTGTGTAGCAATTCCTAGTGGTTACCTGGCATCATATCATTGTTGAAGCAACCAACAAGCATATTAAAGCCCAGCACTTATGGTTCATCATATTTTAGCTTAACTTGGTTCGAACTCTGTCATGCATTTCTTATCTAGCCTCGCAGAGAGGAATATTTTTTCTTTTTTTTCAGAGAGGAAAGTGTTGTAACGACAAAATCAATCGCCGACATATTGCGTAAATTAAATTCAAATTTATTTACGTTGCACCAATGAGAAAAAAGCAAATTGCCGTTTAACCACGTTTAACCACGTTTAACCAATAGTATGCAAGTACACATATTGCATGCTATTTAAGCACAGTAATTTACCATGCAAGTCAGTTGTGGCATTTGCCTTCTACCTGCTTCACGCGTGTGCGTTCTGTCGGCTGTCAATACCTACGCTGGTGATTTGATAGTTTCACCAACAACTAACTACATCCGTGACTCATCGTGTTGCGGGATACCGGAGAGACGAGCCAATTGAGTGCAGGACCTGCAGGACACCATCCACAACGCGATTACAGCTCAACCACGGGAGCGACAACTCAACCAGAGTCCACCCAAGGCTCTAGGACATCTTCAACTCTGAAGACTTCAAGAGAACGCATTACCAGGCCCTCTTAAGGGCCCCCATATCAGTAACTAATCTCTATTCAGAGCACCTTAACCGAGTTTTTAACGTCGTACGGCATTTACTTGAAGCCGGGGCGTTTACAGGCATTTACTTGAAGCGGGGTGTTTACCGAACTTTCTCAACAGTTTTATTAAAGGCCACTCATTGTAACAGCTTCTGATTCCTCTGTTGTTTTTATTTGTAATATTGCTTGATATTCTAGCTGAAGTGATACATGTATTGGTTTTATTTAAATTGCGCTGTAATTAAAACATATCGTTTGTTTTCGCGAAATTTGTTACGCAATAATTGAACGACCATAATATGGCGTTTCACGTTTGTGGTTTTATCGCAAATGATGGTAGCTATGATGCTATTAATCAAATTGTTTTGAATAGTGCAGATATTTATCTAAAGGCGGAAAATCTTGTTACATCTACTATAGTAACATTTATTTATGAAAACAAAAGCAATGAAGAATTCGAGGCTACTTTCCAGTTTCCTTTAGATTCAAAATGTTCAGTTCATGGATTTAAAGCCATTATTGGTGAATCAGTCATTGAGGCGAAATGCCGTGAAAAAAATGAGGTAAACTATTTTATGCTAAAAATTATAATGAGAAATGATTTATTTGGTTACATATACTTTTGTGTCCCGAGAAGAAATTGCACACAAGTTCAACATTGGGGTAGAAGTTGAAAATTTGTTTATAATTTGCTAGAATGCATTAGTCGTTGTATTACATTTTGTGTGAACATGTAGAGGCCCCTAACCTATTAGTATCTGAGAGCCCCATAGATGCCAGATCGCTTGAAGTCCTAAAATTTACAGTAGAGTCTGATATGCTTATAATTCCATTCACATCTGCTAGATTCAAATCCGCAATATCCTGCACTAACCTACTTGTGTCCTCAAATTTAATATCGGTCTCCATGTCTAGTTAGTTTAATAATTAAATCGACACTTAATGTTAGGCAATCGGAATGCGAAAGTTGTATTGCTAAAATTCCCGAACAAATAATCTGGAAGGAGATATACGTGAACAACAGAATAATCAAATTAGCTGTACCAGATCGTCCCTTCTATGTGTGTTTCAATAACAGAACATACAACAATTATAGCAGAAATGTATTTTTAATATGTATCCGTTTTACTAGAGAAAAAAATGTTAAAAATGTAGCAGACCAAAAGATGTTAAGACCAGTCGAGGTGCGAAACACTCGAAAACTGAAAATAGCGCACAATTCAAAGTCAAGTATTTGAACAAAGAATGTTCTGGAAAATCAAATGAAAAAATTCGTTTTAAATAAAATTCGTTAAAATCAGTCATGGTGGTTTAAATATATCAGTTAATATTATTTTCATTTGGTGGAGGATTTATCTTCCTCCACATTCCAAAGAATGCGGAAAAAGGATTTAAAATTGCTGTGGAGGTTAATTAATCTCCAACAAATTAATTAGTTTTTTCCTCGCTTTCTTTGGTTCACACAAAATCTACTATAAAATCTAAGTCATTCTAACATCTCAGAAGCTCAATTATGTCATTGCTTAGTACTACGTTTGCATAGTAACACAACGTGTAAACAGTGTACTGACAAAAGTAAGACTTTTATGTCAGAGGAAATAGCTTCCTCTACATACACCACCTTCTCAAAGTTGGCGTCTAGTAGTAGACGTAATCCTTGTTCTTCGTCTGATGTTGAATTCTTCCTGAACGAGTTTCAACATGTTGTTCTTGTACTTCACTAGGTTTCACTTTCATATTGCATTGTTCTCTATCCAGGACATCTTGATTGAGAAGATCTAATGTTTTATATACCTCATACCCCATTATGTCCCTGAGCAAGGTACTCTGGTTCGGTAGAGGATACGAATCACCTTTCGTTACCGAGTTTAATAGACGATAGTTACCACAAACCCTCCATTGACCTGGTTCAGGTTTGGGAACAACCACTCATTATCATCATCATGTCCAGCCATACAAAAGTCAAGTGACTAATGTTTCACTGCCATATAACCATAAGGAGTAAAAAAAAGTATATAAGTGAATTTAGACAAATTATTATTGAGATTTACGAGAGAGAGAGAGAGAAGGAATACCTTGCTACTATGAGTAAATTTATCAGGATAACTCACAAATGAGGCAAACTAAACCTCTACACAACACCATTATGACCAAGTTAGCATTCAGGCAAAGCGACATAAGCAATACAGCTTCCTTGCGGATTTCACTGTATCAAGTCATAAACAAACCAAACCTCGCAGCTAACTTTGCCCTATTACGAAAAGAAAGTTACGAAGATGATTCTACTAGACATCTGCAACAAGATCGCCACTGAGCTCGATTCGATGCAATATCGCTAAGGGTTTCTAACCAAGAACTGTAATGCGCACGAGGACCCCATCCCAGCAGACGAGTGGGTCCTATACTACCCAATTTGGATGTAAGTGACTTTAATTGTTTCTACCATGTCAAAATCTGCCCACCTTGTTTCTTACGCCAATTTGGTGCTGGATGAGAGAACAGAGCTCTACTGGGCAATCGAAATGAGGGCATACGCAAAACGTGACCGACCCAACGAAGTTGATGGAGCCTTATTTGTTTTTCTAACGCCGAGTACTTATTGTCGGATCCAAAAATACGTCTACGAATGTCAACGTTAGTTATTCGTTGTTGGTAACCAACATGTGCTATACTTGAAGGATTTGCCTTGATGCGCACCTGGAATAATTGTAATTACCTGATCTGCGTTTTGACTAACGCAGCTTTCATTGTTCCAGTAATTTTCTTTCATCAAAATATTTCGGCCTTGCTTATGAAAGCTGCGTTAGTCAAAATGCAGATCAGGTAATGTGCTATACTTCTCAAACAACGATGATCGTCCCACAATAGTCGTCTTTCTAGACTTCAAGTGTGCATTTGATTCGGTGGATCGCAATGTTTTATTCCATATCTTGTCGAAAAGCGGTGTGCTCACTAAATTTTTTAATATTATACGAGCTCTCTACACAAATACTTCTGGTCACGTTAAGGTTTACAACGAATTAACGCATAACTTTACAACCAGCAGTGGTGTTCGTCAAGGTTGTCCACTTTCCCTATTTTTGTTTAATTTTGTAATCGATGCTATTATGAACAACACTCTCCCACACATTCAGGACGCTGGAGTTGAAGTTCTCCCAGGAGATAAACTAGTCGATCTTGACTATGCGGACGATATCGTACTATTATTCGACAATCAACATGCTGTCCAGACCACCTTAAATAGATTAGCAAACGTTGTTCCGTCTTTCGGTATGAAATTCGCACCCTCTAAATGTAAGATACTGTTACAGGATCACCCACCACTGACTCCAACGTTGCGACTGCAGAATGAAGATCTTGATATAGTCGACAGGTTTACATGTCTTGGGAGCTCTATCAATAACGTAGGCAATATGTCCGACGAGGTGAGAATACGGATCGCGAAAGCTAGAGTAGCTTTCTCGAACCTTCGTCATTTATGAAGAAACGCGAATATTTCACTTTGCCTTAAAGGTCGTGTTTACAATGCATCTGTACGCGCAGTCTTACTATACGCTAGTGAAACTTGGCCTCTTAGAGTTGATGATCTGAGAACAACCACTATTGGAGATGCAAAGTTGGAATTTGAAGGCCTAAAAATTCCTTCTTCTCTCAACCGCTTTAATTCTTTAATAGCAACCTGCTGCTTATGTTGTGCTAACGGTTGAGCCTTCGGTGAACATTGAATGGTAGAAACACGGCCAGGTGTTTCCCGATGACATCCACCAAGTTATCGACGACGACGCGTCTGGGTAGTCTCACTGACCTAACTACTGAGGTCCCAGTCTCAGCATAAGTCACTATCCCAGTGCTTTGTCCAATGGTCCTAGATTTAGGATCTAAAGCGAGATTAAAATGGATCAAAAAATCCATCCCAATGATGTTATCCTTTATATCAGCAACCAGAAAATTCCACGTAAATGGAGATTTCTGCCCCAATGTCACTGACAATTCTTTAACTCCCTTAACCTCAATTTGACTTCCATTGGCAGCCCATAGTTGATAATCGAATGTGGGTCTATCAATTTCTACCATATCAGATCAAACTATGCTCACATCTGTACCCGTGTCTATTTAGAATTTTAACCCACTTAGTTCATTCGCTATGACAAACTTATTGTTGCTATAGCCAGCAACCTTTCTAGATTACCTTCCAGCCTAAATCTAACAGATTTACAGTCTGAATTACTGCGCATTTCTTCCATAGAATCTTTGGAACCTAACTTCAATGATTTTAGGATGCCTCCATTATGCACACCTTGGAGCCTTGCATGGGCAACCCCTCCTACGGCTCCTATTAGCGAGGGCTCCATTAGTTTTTTGGCAGCTTCGACCAGGCTACAGGAAGACTACTTCCTTTCCATCGGGGACCACCCAACTTTGGAAACGTGCATCCCCCTCCTGACATTTCCTAAACTCGGCGTATTTACGATGCGAAATGCACCACTCGCGTGGTCCTTGTACACCCTCACGCGATTCGCCTCTCCGATGCTTGGAATTCGAATTTTGACTCCGAGAATTCACCCTACCTCTATTGGAACTTTCCTTATTGGTTTTTTATCTAACCCACATCTCTGCGGGGGTTACTTAATTCATTCTCTACGGTCAGGAGTCTCTCTGAGAGATGTCTGAGTTGCTGCTCCAGGCGTGAATCTGCGGTTACTGCATACACCTTAGGTCCCATCTGACGATACACTTTGTCCAACCCTTTGAGCTTCTTGGGCCACTCTAGTTCCAATGTATCATATACATTCAATGTGGCTCTTAGTCTAGCAGGCAATTCTGCTACAAATATACTGTTTATAACTTCCTCAGATATATGAAGCCCGATGGATTTTGAAATAAATCCTTTATAAAATTCAGATGGGCGTTGATTTTCCTGACGTAACAAGTCAGTCATCCGTTCAATCCTCTCGGGTTGATATCGTCCATGAAGTTCTTCGACTAGAAGCTCAAATGCATTTGTCGGTTCGTTCTCAGAAACAAATTTCCTGAGTCTAAATATATTCTTCTTTAACGGCTCAGTTAAACACCACCAGGCCAAGGCAATAGTTTCTGCAGGGTCAGTCATTCTTTTTAGTTTAAAATAAAATTTTGCATCTTCGACCCATTCAGAATGGTTATCTGGTCTATACATAATGAGCTTAAAGCTGCTATCTATAGAATTGCAGCAAAAAAACAATAACCTAAATTACATCTTTCCGCATTGACGGTCCTGGTGCGGTCGCCATTTTTGTTGAGGCCCTTTGATCACTATCATAAGAGAGCCTCTGGGATGCTAGTCCCGGAAAATCCATATATGCGGTATGATCATCTAGTTTGGAACACTTAAGTTCCTCTGAACTATCTTTTAAACTACATTTCTTAAGTCCACTTGCTAACTGCTCTCTATCCTCAATATTTGATAAACCAGCCATAATATTATGATTAAATTTCTTGCAATTTATATATTATATTAATTAAGCTTACCGGGATGCGCTAATATTCACAGATGGCAGAACAATACGGTGGTGACCTTGAAAACAAATGTCCACGTCATTTACCTGGAGCAAATTTGAGATGTGTAATAACAACGATAGATGAAAGTGGATAACAATAATTTAGAATAGAATAGAATAGAATAGAATAGAATAGAATAGAATAGAATTGAATATCTTTATTTTTAGAATAGAATAGAATAGAATATCTTTATTTGGAATCAAACCACACATGTTCCATCAAATAATAAAATTAGAAATGTACAATATAAAAAGATATCACATCACATATATATATGCAATTAGTTGTACTGTACAATTTATCAGCATCTGAAAGATCAGCTGTAAACAGTGATAGATTCTGCATCAAAATTTAAAAAAAATTGTAAGTTATAATTCGAGTATAACATTTGTAAAAAAAAGGGAACCATGACTAATAATTGATTGTGTGCATTGTTGATTAACAAGATGATATAATGCATAACATTTCAGTTTTAATAATACAAAATTTGAAGATAGAATCTCGAGAAATTATGTTGCTGAAAAACAATTAATCCTGTCTTTTATTTAACCATGAGAAAGTATTATCATAATCAAAATTAAAAATATCAGCAGGATTAAACACTTTTTCTAGTTCGGTAGATAAAAATTTAAAAGACATTTTAGTTGGAGGCGTTTCTCTAAGCCCCTTTGGCAATTGATTGTAAATTTTGTAAATTTTTGAAAAAGAGAATAGCTTGCTCGCAACATTCCCCACCAATGGTGGAGATATTGCAAAATGACCAGATCTAGTTCCAATTTCATGACTCTTTCTTATGGGATTCATATAGGCACCAGACCACTGGTTCAAATGGAAAACTTTTATCCAATAGCACATTCTCCGAAACCATAAAGGATGCAGTGATACAAACTGTAATCTAGTGGCGTATATAGTGCAGGAGATAGGACTAATCTGTTTCACAACTTTTCTTTGTACAGCTTCTATCTTATTAGACAAACCCTTTGTAAAGGGATTCCAAGTAGCGGCAGCATATTCTAGTACCGCTCTAATCCATATTATAAACATTTTAAATTTTATTTCATGCGATATAATATTTCTATTTATTAATGCCCATCTGTTCTTGGCACTGCCTACTATCCTTTCAATATGTCTCTCAGCAGAAGCCGTACAATGAATAGTTATGCCTAAATCCTTAATTTCTTGCATAAGTTTAATCTCAAAAACATCATTAATCTCAGCATCATGAAAATAAACATAACTAAAATCTGTTCTGTTACCTATTTTTAAAGCTCTCGTCTTTTTACTGTTTATTTTCAGCCCTAGTTTTAACAAATATCTACTTAAATCATACAAATCTAG
>JAQBSW010012391.1:0-16928 GCA_029291075.1 Eudiplozoon nipponicum | reverse complement strand
AAAACGCAGATCAAGTAATTACAATTATTCCAGGTGCGCATCAAGGCAACTCCTTCAAGAAACATTTAACATGGAATCATTTACTTATTCACAAATTAATTCAATATACGGTGTATAGAAAAAATTTAAAAATACAGCGTGTAATCCAATAATGCACGAATAATAATATTGAAAATAGATTATATACACCTTTCTTTCGCTCGCGGACATTCTAGGTGTCAGGATAATCGAGAAATAATTCAAATAAAAGGAGACATATCATGCATGCATATATATATATATATATATATATATATATATATATATATATGTTTCAAATTCAAATGGTAAAACCTAATTACACCGTACATAATTCTCACATCATCGTGATATAAAGCATAACTTTTGCTAGCCAGTTTTTGAGCAATCTAATAAATAAGCACAATTTTAATCCGAAATAAAACAGGTAAAACATTTAAATCAAGTTTGCGAGCTTGAAGTAAACACCAATCCCATTGTATTTAACCAGTCGTCGAACAACATAGCAAAACTACCGCCAGCCGCAACGCACTGACGCGTTTCGACCCTTCTTGATCATCATCAGAGTACGACGGCAATCTGACTATCGAGGATCAAACGGCATTGAATATATATGGAAATCAAATTTAGATATGCGGCTCTCACCTCTAGCAGTCTCGCACACATTGAACTTGACTGGAAATGTCGGCTGCACAATTTCTATGCAGTCACGAACATTAACTGTTTGCAGCTTTCGCCACATATACAAATATAGGCAATACAATTTAACAATAATTGATTGCGCGGGTGGTGGTAGCAATTCTTTAAATCAAGTTTGCGAGCTTGAAGTAAACACCAATCCCATTGTATTTAACCAGTCGTCGAACAACATAACAAAACTACCGCCAGCCGCAACGCACTGACGCATTTCGACCTTCCATGATCATCATCAGAGTACGACGGCAAACTGACTATCGAGGATCAAACCGCATTGAATATATATGGAAATCAAATTTAGATATGCGGCTCTCACCTCTAGCAGTCTCGCATACATTGAACTTGACTGGAAATGTCGGCTGCACAATTTCTATGCAGTCACGAACATTAACTGTTTGCAGCTTTCGCCACATATAAATATATAGGCAATACAATTTAAACAATAATTGATTGCGCGGGTGGTGGTAGCAATTCTTTAAATCAAGTTTGCGAGCTTGAAGTAAACACCAATCCCATTGTATCTAACCAGTCGTCGAACAACATAACAAAACTACCGCCAGCCGCAACGCACTGACGCGTTTCGACCTTCCATGATCATCATCAGAGTACGACGGCAAACTGACTATCGAGGATCAATGGGATTGGTATTTACTTCAAGCTCGCAAACTTGATTTAAAGAATTGTTACCGTCACTCGCGCAAACATTTATTGTTAAAAAGGTAAAACATTTAAACAGATAGCATTTTTAATAAACCCGTTAAGATTTTCATGTTGATGATTAACCAGTCATTTTCTCGTAACACGTGAACGTGAATTTCCCAAGGATGTGTGCCATACACACACGTCTTTGCGAAATAGAAGGCGGACAGCTGATTACCGATTTACTTTTAATTTGTTCATACGGGAACTAATAACCCATTTCGCTTGTGGTGATTTGATGCTTTTTTACTCGACTTTGTTTTATTGTCTATAGACCATATTATTAAAGTTGTTTCCGGATCTCATTTTCTTCACTGTGACTGGGCCAGTCATTTTAGCCAGATTGAGTAGGCCGGTGTCGGCCTGCACTATAGAAGATAGACTATGAAGATAAGTCGGTTAAGTATGATGGAGCCATTTTTTACAATTTTAGCGAAACGTACATACGTTAGTCAATTAGGCATTCGTCGTTTGCATGGGTGGCAACGAAAATTATTTAAATCAAGTCTGACAACTTATTACAAACTCCAATGCGATTTATTCAACCAGTCGCATAACCTACTGCCAGGTTTCATCCTTCAACAGTCATCATCAGAATGATTATTTAAATCAAGTTTGCGAGCTTGAAGTAAACACCAATACCATTGTATTTAACCATTCGTCGAACAACATAACAAAACTACCGCCAGCCGCAACGCACTGACGCGTTTCGACCTTCTCTGATCATCATCAGAGTACGACGGCAAACTGATTATCGAGGATCAAACCGCATTGAATATATATGGCAATCAAATTTAGAAAAGCGGCTCTTACCTCTAGCAGTCTCGCATACATTGAACTTGACTGGAAATGTCGGCTACACAATTTCTATGCAGTCACGAACATTAACTGTTTGCAGCTTTTGCCACATATACATATATAAGCAATACAATTTAACAATAATTGATTGCGCGGGTGGTGGTAACAATAAATTATTGTTAAATCATCAGAACGAGATGGCAAGCAGACCAACGGAGATCTAAGAAATTCAAATTTTGATGCGCGAATGAGAATAAATTAATTAAATGGCAATTAAATTGCGAAACAAGGTGTTTTCATCCGCTGTCTTTATTTTTAGTCCTGATATTTCGGCTTACTGCTTCGGAAGCCTATTTCAACAGTAAGTTTATTCCAACAAAAATTTAACATTTATAAAGTAAGGGTAAATTTACCCTAAACTGCCAGGTACTTACTGGTAGATCTCTTAATCATAACTGACAGTTCATTAAATAAGTGTGTTGGCACGCATACACTCATCCAAGTGAAACTACGATGATCTAAGCGCATCTACTTACAACTCGCTAGATAAGTGTACATCATGCCTGTGTATGTTTGCGCTTTCTAGGAATTTAAGAAGTAACCAGTTGCATATAGCTAACTGCACGACTGCGTAACATAAATGAAACTAAATTCATTAATTTCAATTTATTTCTCGCATATTGGACCTATTATTTAACACCTACTTTCTTAAATTTATTATTTATAAATGTCATCTATTTAAGGAATGAACAAGATATTGTGAATAAACAGGTCGTAAATTCTTTTCATGTAAATTAATCAAGAGTTAGTAAATCATTCTAGGTTTTGGCAAAATTAGATTTTGTTTTGTGAGATTTATATGACAGCTATGTTTATGGTCAGAGGAAGAACAGACAGAAACGTAAGCCTAAAATCGACTAAATCTGTGGTTACAACATTTTCAGTTATTAAATTAATAAGTTTCATTAAGATAATCAGTTAAAATAAAGGGAGGGTCATAAAATAAATTCTAAAATTCCATACTGAAAGAAGGATTACAATAATATTGCAAAGAACAGGTGCTTTAATAAGTAAAAGCAAATTAAAATGTGTTACACTCAGCTATTAGATCGAGAGATGATATAATGACTGAAATAGCCGTAGAATAATCACCAAGCTCGGTTTGTAAAACAGCACTAAATAATGTTAGGAAGCGAAAATTGCATAAAACAAAAACTGAAACACGCGTATCCTAACTCGCACTTTAAATTTGAAATATTTCTGGTCGTGGTAAGTTGATAATAAAGGAAGAACGTTAGATTACCATAAACATACAGGAGTCGGGGGATGATTCATTAAAGATCTCTTAATTAATTATAGGATTATCTTATAAACTTATCCTTCATCACTTGTTATCTCACTGTACCTATTAACTTAGGTCCATTATGAAGTGAAACACCATTTAATATACTTGTACGTTGAAAGCTATTTTTCTTTACAATAATACCATAACCTAACATTCAGTAAACACTTCATGAATTTCTTTTATGACCCTCTTTGATTTAAACTTATTATCTTAATGGAACTTATTATTATACTATAATAGAATGAAAATTGGCTTCGCGGGCAGGGATAAAAATTAATTTAATTAAGGTTGCGATCTTGACATAAACACCTGACCCATTATGTACATACCTTATCAGTATAAACGAAGTATTGTATAGTGTAGAAATAGAAATTCATCCAGTAGACCGATGATGAGTTCAGCATAAGAACGAAACCGGTCTAATGGATGAATTGCCTTTTCTACACTATACAATACTTAGATTATATTGACAAATGTATATACATAATGGATCAGGCGTTTATATCAATATCGCAACCTTGATTAAAGTTATTATTTTACTGTCTCTTGATTATTTATCGTGAAAAGAATGGGCAACCGGTGTATTCACATTAACTTTCCCTCTATAATATCTGGATGCCACTGGTAAATACTTCATGTAAGAAATTTTTAAATCTATTTTACGTTTGTAAAGAGGAATTGACATTAATCACTTTAGTTTTATTTATATCAACGCACGCGCGCAATTAATCGTATGTAACTGATTGATTCTCAGTAATAACCAAACTTACACACATACAGGAATAGCGTACGCTAACATAGGGAATAGTCAGGTGTTGCTCATTTCAATCAGATGAGAGTAAATGGATATAAAAATGCACATGCACACATATATGCCACATACTTTCTAGTCTGTTATGATTAATGGATCTTTCATTAAGAATAAATAAAGCATAGCTATATATTGTCTGATGCAGAGTACAAGTATATATGCAATTGTAAATTAGGTATTTCTCAACTAACAGGTGTAAATTACCGTCCACCTGTCCGACATTACTTGACGAAATATCTAGTGGGTTAAGGGCGTAGTACCAGCTCATACTGATAATTCGCGAGTAAGCAAAAAAAGCATGTGTACATGAGCATATAATTTTCGTTCATGCTGGCTTTGGTTTATCCTTCTGATCCTATTTGAACTAATTTGTTACTAGTTACGCAACACCTAATACACAATTATAAATGAACATTTATATAATTAAACAAACATTGGTTGTGCGGACGGTGATAACATTTACTATAATCAAGGTTGCGATCTTGATATAAGCACCTGACTCATTAATTACTTACATATGTCAGTATAAACTATGAATTGTATAGTGTATAAAAGGCAATTCATCCAGTAGACCGGTTTCGTCCTTATTGGGAACTCATCATGTACTGGCCAGAATTTGCCGTGAACAGGGCTCGAACCTGGCCACGTCTGCTTTGGAATCTTGTGCTCTAACCATTGAGCCACCCTGCCGCATACTACACAATTTTCAGTTATATACTCACTGGGGTAACTTGGTTAGTCTTTTTTTTATTTTTTTATTTAGATGGAGCTCATATGGCATCCATTTACACTCACCAAAAAGTTTGAACAAAATTCACCACTTGACTTGATAAATGTCAAATTCTTGATGGGATAGGCTTGTAGTTGAAAAAGGTTTCCGAAACAGGAAACCGAAATTTCCGCATTAAAAAATAAGTCTGTCGAAGGTGCATGTGATTAACGGAGATCAAATTGCATCGTATGTATAACGTAGTAGTAATATTAGTAAATTGAATTTAACTGGAATATCTGCGGCATATATTTATATCACTTAGATCATGATATGTTTTACATTTTGCAGTCGACATTTCAATCAGTTAAATACTTTTTGCTGCGAAGAACTAATATATATGCAAGTATGTATTAGGTGTTGCGAACCTAGTAAAAAATTAGTTCAGTTGTGACCAGAAGGATAAACCAAAGGCAGCATGAACGGAGAGTATAATCTCATGCACATTCGCTTCGAGCTTTCTGCCGACTCATCAGTAGGAGCCGGTATTACGCCCTTCAACCACCATATATTTAGTCGAAGAATGTGAGATAATAGGACTAACACAATAGCCATAATGCTAGTATCCTTTACAGACTCGGTATATATATTATATAGTGTGAGTTAGCATTGAAGTCGCATTGTCGTTGACTTTATATGATGTTAGCTTCACTATTGCAGGTTTACACATTTGTCTAGGAGATTGTACCGTCCTATTATTCCACATTCTTCTACCAAATATATGGTGGTTAAAGGGCGTAATACCGGCTCCTACTGATGAGTCGCCAGTAAGCACGAAACGAATGTGCATGAGATTATACTTTCCGTTCATGCTGCCTTTGTTTTATCCTTCTGGTCACAACTGAACTAATTTGTTACTAGGTTCGCAACACCTAATACGTAATTTCAATCACTTGCAATTTATTTGAGACTAAAACGAGTAAGAACCGCATTACTGCCTTTAAGAACGATATGAATAGTATGCACTTTGATCCAACAGGACGATTTTCCTTCGTGAACTAGTAACGACTGAGGAAGTTCAAAATGCATCAATAGGCGTAATTTGCAGTAGTTCTGCTAGATCTTTGACTGGTTAAAACAATAATTGATGTCACTTTAGTTTCGCAAATTTTATAATATATTCTTCTCAGAAGGCTGGAATTCCATTAAAAATTGGACAATGTGCCAATAGTAAGCACAAAAGCAGATTTGAATCTAAGAGAGTATATTTGAACCTTATATACTTCATGAAACAAAAATTGATCTGACTAGATTTTAAATGTCAATAACCTTCATAATAATTGATTTTAAAGTGATCTTATACTGTGGCCAACTTTCAAAGTCAAGCATTATCTTCATGGCAAAATATATGTTTTACTAATTGATGCCAAACACTTTATCAGTCAATTAATCGCACAATGCACAAATCGATGTTAGAAACAAAACTAGACACTAAAAGTGTTTAATTAATTCACGTATCCGGCATGGCATATTTAGTATGTAGCTATTTCGCATAGGACAAGGTAGATATGTAAAATTCACCATGAACAATTGGTTTACTGTCAGGTACGTATGCTTTCCATGCTTATATTAGCATATTCTCCTTATTCTATAAGGGTTAACTTGATATTAGATACATCATCCATAATTCATTAATGCATTTGCAGTAGCTTTTATACACCCAAGTAGGTTGGTTCCATTATACGGATTCACTCCGAGTTCACAACGACCGATTCATTTAGACGCGCTTTAATTTTCTCTAAGTCGTCGGTTACGGCATGCATTTGTCCAGCCAACATTCATACCAGCTTTTCTACCGATGATTGAGAAGTCACATTATTACTTACAACGATCATTTATTTATTGTGCAAAAGATAAATATGGATTTGCTCGCATAAAGTGCACCCATTAGTAAAAAATGTAAATAATTATATTTCTATTATTATTTCTTCAGACTCTATTGCTTTCCCCAGCACTCTCTTGGGCGTTCAGCTGATTTAGAACTCCGGCATTTCAATCGGCACTAAAGGGAGTTAATCGCGCGTTATCAACAAAGATTGTAGTCATTGCAGCACAAAAGTATATTGATAGTTTAAGAAATAATTCATCAGATACTCACACGTCTATCGTTATCCTTATCCGATCAACTTACTTACCATTTCTATAGATTATAATCTCTACACATTACAGCAGTCCTCTGTCCTTATTCACGACAATTTAATGAGGGTTAAATGTCCTGAAGAATCGAAAATGACTAAGTTTCACCATCCAGAAATTTTGCACATAAACTATTCTTCCAAGTTATGCCATAAATGTGTAACGTTTCGCATTGAAACTGAAAAGTTTTATAACAATTTTCATTAAGTAAAATGCGCAGATAGAGATGTGTGGTACCCTTTGCATTTCCGACAATCTAAATCAAGTTATTCACATAGATGGCTTATTAAATCGAAGTAGCGGAGTCGACATAAGCATCAATACTAAAATAGATTCGGTCAAACAAAATATTAAAACAACCGTAATTTTCTGAAAATAATTAGTTTTCGACTGACTTTCTCTTCATCAAAAACGCCATTAAACCGTAAGAATTAAAGTAAAATGCGTTTATAAGATATTTTTCAACTATAAGAGCCGTTATTCTGTGCCCTAGTAGCTTCAATAACATGGAACACTACCTTTATGTTAGTTATATAGAGTAGCTAATAATTTTTTTATTACAAATATGTAGCAGTTTTAATTTTCAAGATATTAAAAGATTTAAATAAATTTCTTAGCTAAGTCTAGCTGAAAGACATATACCACATAACTTTGAAATTAAAATATGTGCATAAAAGTTGTAAATATTTTATTACTTCAATATGCCAAACGAAGTGCAACCAAATTATTCCTTTGATTTAATAGATTTGAATACCAGATACATGTCTTACAAAAGAAAAGGTAAAAATATAGCCAAAATCTCCATTTAATAGACCAAGATTTCGTTCCCAGTGAGAATATTGGCGGTAATAGCCTGGGCGGCTTTCGAGAATCCAACAAAAAAACCAGGTATACGTCAATATTATTACTATGGTGCAACTTCAGCAAAAGGGCCTGCTGGCAGTTCAATTTATTTTTTGAAATATGATTACGGAGTGCCAGTTTCATATTTTCCAATGCCGCGTTTTGCTTACGCGAGTTTTAGCTTTGCACCGACAGTTTCACAAAGATCCGATTGATCACAATTTGCATTTCGTTTTTTATTGTCTGCAATCGGGTTGACTTCTTATTCGTTCAACTGGAAATGCGGTGGTTCTATCACATCTTTGTTTACTGGCAACGTTTCGAAACGGAAATCCCCGTTCCATTTTCAGGCCTTGAACAGGGATTTCCGTTCCGGAACGTTGGCGGTAAACAAAGATGTGATCGAACCACCGCATTTCCATTTGGACGAATACAATCGCAGCCCGATTGAAGACAATAAAAAAGAAATGGAAATTGTGATCAATCGAATCTTTGTGAAGCTGTCCGTGCAAAGCTAAAACCCGCGTATGCAAAACGCGGCATTGAAAAAATTAAGTTCAATTTATTTACCAGTTAAAGCTGGGAATTGAATTTTTCAGAAGCTAAATACGCCATACCGTATCTTCAAGTGGACAGATATACTAATTTTCGCATTTTTATAGTTTTTTACAGATTCCTCTAAGCAACAAATGGATAAGAGTTATATTTAAAAACTTTATTATGCACGAAGAATTATTTTTGTCCAAATAAATGGAAGAAATGAAATATGTACTTATATGTGGCCTAAATTGAATAGAAATTAACACGAGTTAATTTTTTATGTTGATTATTCAAACAGAAATTCCATTTAGTGCTGAATAGCAATATCCAGCGAGCGCGGGTAATATAATTGCGGCTTTCGTTATAATTAGATCAAGTTTGCAGTGGCCATACCAGTGAAAAAAACGTCATGTTGTGGTTAACGTTATAAAATCCTTCCAGCTATTATGAAAAAAAACTTGTTCGGACTAGACCAGGTAAAATAAAAATTTGACCAAAAGCTAAAAAAGTATACATATAAATATGATAGTGGTCATATATTTATCAGTATAAACTAAGAATTGTATAGTGTAGAAGAGGCAGTTCATCCAGTAGATCGGTTTCGTCCCTATTGAGAACTCATCACATAATTTGCCGCGGACAGGGCTCGAAACTGAGCACGTCTGCTTCGAGTGACCTAGTGGTTAGAGCACCAAATTCCGAAGCAGACGTGACCAGGTTCGAGCCCTGTCCGCGGCAAATTCTGACCAGTACGTGACGAGTTATCAATAAGGACGAAACCGTTCTACTGAATGCATTGCCTTGTCTACACCATACAATTCTTAGTTTATACTGACAAATGTATGTGCATAATTGGTCAGGTGTTTATATCAAGATCGCAACATTGATTATAGTAATTGTTATCACCACTTGCGCAACCAATGTTCGTGTAAAGATAGTAATCAATCTGTTAAGGGAGTAAGTGAGTCTGCAGTTTTTGAAACGCAACTTTTAAAGCATTTCCAATATCTGCTCATTTCACAAATTAGTGAAAACAGTATGATTAGTGATGAAGTTATCCCTGGATATTGTCGCGATTTTGATATCAAAACATTTTATTTTGATGTAGCGGCGAAGACATATCCAATCGGGAGTAATGGCAATGCCGCTGTAATCAATCGCATCTATTCCGAATTCTGCAAAGTTTTAGGAATGTGGGTACGAAAGCACAGACACGAGCTTATTCCCACAATCTTTGTGCAAGAATACTACCGTATTAATCATTCGCAAAAAATGTATGAATAGCACTCCAATGAACTTTCGTGTTATTGGATTGCTCCGTACAGCACTAAATGTGGTTACTGCTACTATCTTCCCAGTGATACGTAAATAGCGAAAGAAGCCAACCAAACCAACCCAGGCAGGATTTTGACCGAAAACCAGACGCATAACTCAATCTCTAGTTCTCCATCGCAATCTAGAATTGTACAGCATACTTCAACAGCCACAGTCGATGCTTTATTAGACTACACATCCGGTATCCACTCCGCGATGCAAAAGATTATGTGGCAAGCTATGCCATATGGTAACGTTGCGGCCAAAAATGCTCGAAAAATGTATGCTCGTTCAAATGATTCATAGTCGTGATTCGCATTAGTGGTGATTCATCCGAGCCTATCACGATTAGCTTATGTCTTCAATGAGGATGAGCAATTGCTCCAATCTTGTTTAATTATACTGTTGATGTAGTCTTTACTGAGATCTCCGTAACGCTGCTCAGAAAAATTGCTGATAGTTCTCGTTCTACTGGCTTAAAATACGTTAGTGACATCGATCTGTTAGCATAATAGAACAACTAGCTTCAGAAAGACATTAACTGTGCTATAAAAGGGTACATCTGCTACAGTTTGAAGTTTAATGCCTCAAACACGATCTTTATTGTGAATTTTGATGAAAAATACTAAGACTGTGCTGAACAGTGCCCGGCTGATAGCTATCAGCAAGTTCGTTAGTTAAGGACCAATTTCTAACCCAGGCAGATCGGAATCTTCTAAGACATCCATACGTATTTGTTCTGTTGCAGCTTTTTTGGTAGTTGTGCGAACCTCTTTGTTTTTGCCTCTCGGTTTCAATATTCCTCAATTCCAATTCATCCAAAGTCAAGTATACTGTCGGTTCTCATTTATCCCGTTGGAATATGAGAAATGATTGACTAGCTGTCAGCACCTCTGTAGTTTTGTAAATCGATGTATTTACTCAATACAATGTAGATAATAGTTGGCTGAACGTCAAGAAGCATTAATCATAAGAAAAATTCACGAGCCGACCAGTTCTATTCGACCAACCATTAATTTGTAATCATTGTCAAACTTAGTTAAGGAACGGAGATATTGCAAGCTCGGACAATTTACGAGAAGGCTTCTTACACACCCTGCTTGCCAGGCTATCTAGGCATCACTGGTCGACGGATGGAACCGCATAAAATACTGACCAGACATTTCATAGTCGAACTCTATAATTCGTGTTATCGGCTACTAAATTATGCTACACTTCACTCTCATCAAAGAAGGGAGACTTTAATTGGTCATAAAATGTGGGAAACTAGCAAAAAATGGTCCAGGAGAGAGGCATTGTAATTTTCACATAAATGGCAAAGGTTCCTCTGGGACCAGCCACGTGGAACAAACAGATTTCCGTTTATGTTTGTGCTTTTTATTCATATTATTTTTAACTGGAAATAAAACTAAGAAACAAATCCGATTTTCAATAATAATAATAATAAAGTTTCATTTCTTGACAAGATATTCTACTTTACTCTCAGTGATTTACATTATTAATAATATTGCGAATGCGATATATGAATCGCCGTAGTATTTATTAGAACTAAAATTTTAAACTACCAGATTCATAGTATTAATCGTGACAGACAAAATATATTCACGTCTACATAAAATTTTATTTAGCAAGTTAATTAATTTTGTTTTAGTTTGTTTATAGTGAAATTAAACATGACTATGGTAGACCTCATCTTAACTACGTTCACCACTTTTGGTTTTACAAATTGACAATGGAAGTGTTTAAATACTGTTTGTTGCGAAGAGCTAATATATATGCAAGTATGTATTAGGTTTTGCGAACCTAGTAACAAATTAGTTCGGTTGTGACCAGAAGGATAAACCAAAGGCAGCATGAACGGAAAGTATAATCTCATGCACATTCGTTTCGTGCTTACTGGCGACTCATCAGTAGGAGCCGGTATTACTCCCTTTAACCACTATATATTTGGTAGAAGAATGTGGAATAATAGGACGGTACAATCTCCTAGACGAATGTGTAAACCTGTAATAGTGTAGCTATCATAATCTAAAGTCAACGACAATGCGACTTCAATGCTAACTCAAACTATATAATATATATACCGAGTCTGTAAAGGATACTAACACTATGGCTATTGTGTTAGTAACTGATACCTTTTTTGAAATCGATGAGTGTCGGATACTATCACTATGGTTTCCGAGTCTGTACATGATACCAACCTGATGGATATAAATTTATGCTAAAGTTCACCCAAATTAAGAATTACAACAATTTCCGAACACCTGTTACTCCAGTTAAACCATACACTCTGGCCTTCATCGATATCAGTTATCAAATTTCGCGGTAAGCATGACATCATTCAATTCAATATATTACAGTTAAATACTGTTTTTTGCGAAGAACTAATATATATACAAGTATGTATTAGGTTTTGCGAAACTAGTAACAAATTAGTTCAGTTGTAACCAGAAGGATAAACCAAAGGCAGCATGAACGGAAAGTATGATCTCATGCACATTCGTTTCGTTCTTACTGGCGACATTCTTGACCAAAATATATAGTGGTTAAAGGGCGTAATACCGGCTCCTACTGATGAGTCGCCAGTAAGCACAGAACGAATGTGCATGAGATTATACTTTCCGTTCATGCTGCCTTTGGTTTATCCTTCTGGTCACAACTGAACTAATTTGTTAATGGAAGTGTTTGTCCTACTACATTATACTGCGTGTAACGTCCTAAACCTGGTTAGTAAGGTCTATGCTTACCCCTTAGTGTATTTTTCATTAATTCGCGCGAGTCGAGTAAAGTCCGTCGTCTACATGCCCACTGGTAATTCATTGTTTGTGGTAATTTACGCTCGTTTATAAATCTCCAATGTGTAGATATCGGCGTATACGTTTGAATGTATCGCGTTGTTTCCACTAATTGTGCCTTCAAACCATTCGTTCATGAATCTGAAGATTCATTAAATACTTCATCCGAAATACGATAATTAATTCACAAGGTCGCGAAAACAAAGCAATTTTACGCATAGAAATGGAATGAGTCATATTGCGAGATATACCGAAACGAACCGATATATGAAAATCTTTGTGATAATAGAAATTGCAAATAAATTTATTATTCGCAGTCTACTACCCTCAATCGGCAATAAAACGCGAAAACACATATCTCTAGTTAGTCGAACCAAAAACACTCATTTATCCACTTCTTTGCAGATATTTCTAGTATTTCATTAATTAGCGCTCGTTCAATTCAATGTTTATGAGGCTAAGACTTGAAGGCCTTCAATATATAAGAAAAACATTCATATGGTTATTTATTTTTGTATTTTTACAATTTTTCGATAAAATTTTTATTTATACGACCAATAAATTTGACAACAATTAAAAAGAAAATGAATAAACTAATAAATGAAATAACTAAAATACAGAGGAGCTGTGTAGTAGTAGTAGTAACCATTAGCATCATTTTCTAGACCCGGTTAGCAGAATAATGATAATTACATACAAAATCAGACAAACACATTTTTTCTGTAATAAGCACAAATTAACCAATTGTAAATGTCATTAAATTGGGTTGATTACCAGCCTGCCAATAGAAATTTGGCCAGACGACAACAATTTGAGCTGGTTTGACATTATTGCGTTTAAATCACCAGTACAAACACGACCTCTTTCCATACTTAACTGAGACAATCGTAAAAGTCCCATCTATACCCATTGCTACACTATGTAAACTTATTTTTCCTACGAATAAGTTGCTTTTCGCTGATAACAAAACAGGAGCATGCGTCTTTTAAAGTCAATTTGATGATTTCTGCACTAACATTCAGTGAATAATTGTGTTCATTATAACAGATGAGTGCGTTTTCGTACGTTTGTGTGTGTTTAGGGCTGTTTATGTGTGTATTTGTGCGAGGAAGGCTAGTTATCATATTCTGTAAAGCCATCAGTCTTTAAAATTTGCCATTAAAAATGACCATATGTATTTATTTGTTTGGAATCGATATGCAATAATTTGGCATCTGTATTTCTCAACGTGGTTTCATAATACAGGCCAATATCATAACCTATGCTGGCAAAATAAAGCCAAACCCTAACTTCCCCGTTCGATGCTGTCACCTGCTCTGCGGCCACTTCCTACATGACACGTCAAGTTCTGTTCTTTTAGAATTCCACATGCAAGACTTCGCGTAAATTATGGTATGTATCCTTGTCTGTTGGCTGAAGCCTATGCAATCATTGTTAATTCGTCTGCTGGAAAACTACTGGGCACCAAGGCCGTAATGCTTCCAGGATTTTGGTTAACAGGTAGATGCTAGTAGACAGACATCAGTATATACGATATGTACGCAGAAGACATTTCCCTAAAACGCTTTAATGTAGAATACGTTTTTGCACTTTACTGAGAACAATATGCCTGTACTAGTCGTTGTGTGCTAAAAAATGTATAGAATATGTCTTGTTATTTACTGTATTGTTTTGTGTGTGTTCACGAGTCTATGCTTGTGTGCAATTGCTTGAACGTACGTGTTTGTCCAGTAAAATCCGTATAAGAATGAGATAGCATGCTATATTTTCCCTATTCGTGCGTTATTCTATTGGGCATTTAACGAAGATGACAGAATTTTGGACAATATGTTGAACAAACTCTTCAGTTTCAGATTGTATATGCGCTGATGTTGTACACTAAGAGAAGCTAATAATGCAGTTATATTGATCCAAGCCAATTATCAGTTGTTGGTGATACATATAATAATTCATTTGTTGACGAGCTATGTGACAAAATTAAATAACATAAAGGAAATCTGGCCTCTGCCGTGAGCAAATTAAATTTGAAGCTAGGCGTACAAGTACGCTGTAGCTTTGTGATAAAAGTTACAGAAACCAAAGCCATGCGTAAAAACAAGAGTTTACGCACGTCCGTTTTTCATAACTAATGCATAAAGTATACTTGCATCTATAATGCAAACTTGTCAGTGGTATCCAGAATTGATTATAAGTCACAGACCAATGACACACTGAGTAGCAGTCACTATCTATACCCAAAACTGCGCCGGAAAAACAGTTCCTGGCACAATTTCGAATAATCTACCAGTACGAGCCTGAAGACAAGTTTGTCAGGAGATGTTGGAAACAGCAAATGGTGTCTAAATGCGTAGCCGCACATATTTTAGTACCAGGTGTTTTGTATAACTTTAATGAAACAAATTATTTTTTTTATTTTAAAAGATGTATGTATTTTCTCAGTGCTGTCCTTCTTGTTGTGGATTTGACCGCATTTTTCTTGTGCGGGACAATTAATAGCACTCATAGGTCGGTAAAATCTTGAACTTCCTTCATATTCAGATGATGTAATTTTTCGCCTCAATTGATGGGTTCTCACTTGTCCCTTCTTCTTTAAGCCTTCAATTAGCTGATTGTCTGAAAATGACGTTGGATCAAGATTTTCCTTTTCAGACAATCAGCTAATTGAAGGCTTAAAGAAGAAGGGACAAGTGAGAACCCATCAATTGAGGCCAAAAATTACATCATCTGAATATGAAGGAAGTTCAAGATTTTACCGACCTATGAGTGCTATTCTTTTATTGTTTGTTACACATTTTATGCGAGATGATTCGCCGTACAAACCAAACAACTTTATGAGAAAAGTGCCAAGCGGTGTATGTAATTTAAAATGAAACCTATTTACCATATTATGATTTCGTTAACATAAGGCAGCTCAATGAGACACAAACTCGTGATACAACATAAGCACACTCATCAACAACTACTACTACTAATACTACTACTTCACAGCGTTCCACCAGCATAATGAGGTTATGCGACACCCCCACATAATTATGCGTGGGCTGTAAATAAACACTAGGTCGCCAATTCAAAGTGAGGAATTGAGACTTAGTTTTTTTACCCCCACCTTTAGATTGGACCTTACCGATGATGTGATGGATTGTATTCATTTATGACGTGTTGGGTTATACCGATGACGGTTCAACGCTGTTAGAGTTTCCCCTAGCAGGTAGGCCAATAAGAAGAGCGAACACTGCACAAAATGATGTAGATAAAGCTATACAATACACAGCAAATATGGTTACTAATGTAATTAAAAATACAAGTTGTAGGAATTCGTAGTTCAACAGTGAAACGAAGCGCATACGTTCCGGTCCTGCCTCAAGCAATAAATAAAACTTAAATTATCCATGCATTATGTATGGAGTGCCAGGTAGCACGTTAGTTCATTGAGGATAAAAGGAATATGCCAAACTCAGCATGAACAAACGGCGTCATTTCACGGGAAAATGTTGAATGTTGTGTTTATTTCTCGTCCTAAATGTACTAACTTATTTCCAGGAACGCCATAACTAATGCATAAAGGCAAACACGTTAGATCACCACAACCATGATTTTAAAATTTTCAAAATATTGTAAAAATAGACTTAAATAATGGTAAAGAACTTGACAAATATTTCTTGCCAATGGCGAGCTAATAGAAGGTTCAAACAAAATTCATGTTGGCAAAACAATTTAACAATAATTGTTTGCGCGGGTGGTGATAACAATTCTTTAAATTAATTTTGCGAGCTTGAAGTAAACACTAATCCCATTTTATTTAACCAGTCGTCGAACAACATAACAATTACCGTTACGCAACGTCTGACGCGTTTCGACTTCTTTGATCATCATCAGAGTACGACGAGCAATCTGACTATCGAGGATCAAACCGCATTGAATATATATGGAAATCAAATTTAGATATGCGGCTCTCACCTCTAGCAGTTTCGCATACATTGTACTCTGATGATGATCATGGAAGGTCGAAACGCGTCAGTGCGTTGCGGCTGGCAGTAGTTTTGTTATGTTGTTCGACGACTGGTTAAATACAATGGGATTGGTGTTTACTTCAAGCTCGCAAACTTGATTTAAAGAATTGTTACCACCACCCGCGCAAACAATTATTGTTAAATTGTATTGCCT